>JAPJBO010000418.1:0-191113 GCA_030068145.1 Diplonema papillatum | reverse complement strand
GGGGGGAGGCCCGCTCCGTGGTGCGGCGGGCGGCTCCGGGAGCTGGCGAGAGAAGGCCACGGGGCTACAGGGGCGGCCTGGAACGGGCGGCGACCGGGGAGGACCCGGTGGCTTGGGGGGGGGAGAAAGTGGAGACACACCGTCGACTGGCTCCCACCTTCGCGGCAGACGACCCATCAGCCGTGGGTCTGCGGGTGCGCCGCCTCGCACGCTGCGTCGTTGCAGCCTTCGACGTCGCACGCTGCGACGTGGCGGTGCCGGCACCCGGCCCGACGGCACCCAAGCCCGTCAGGGCCTCGATGCAGGCCGGTGTGGGCACGTGCCTGAAGCGGCACGGCTGGCGGCTGCATCCGCCGGGCGTGTTGAACTCGCGGCAGAGGGGGCGGTCCCCCCTGCGGTCCTCCTGCGGCGGGGGCGCTCTCCCGCCGGCCTTCTGCGGTGCAGCGTCGCTGCCCTTCTCGATGCGGCCTCTCCGGGCCCCTGTCGTTGCTGTGCGGTCGTCACCGCCTTCGACGTCGGCTTCGATGCCGTCGGCTGCGCGGCTTCCGCCTTCCGCCCCTCGCTGACATGCGGGGGCTTGCGGCCGGCGATCCGACTGTTTTCCAGCCGGATCGGGTCATCCTGGGGGGCGCGCGTTGTGTGTGTGTGCGTGGTTCTTTGTGTGTGCGTGCGGGTGTGTGCGTGTTGTTACAACTTCCTTTGTTCTCTCCTTTTTTTTTTTTTTTTTTTTTTTTTTTTTTTTGGAAGAATCGTACGGCAAGACAAGCAAGTTCCAAAAGGGGAAGTTCAAATACTTCGTTTGTGGGCCGACACTCGGGTATTCTCCGGTGTCTTTTCGATTGGTGTGATGTGCTCAGTCCCTCCTGCTGCAAATTTTGTGAAATGCAGGAGTGGACTTGTCACAGCCAACCGCACAGACAGCCTTCACTTCTTCACAACGACACGAAACGGCACAACCACGAACACAGACAGGCGCGGTTTGAACCCGCACCAGTTGCACACTGCAACCGGCGCCTGCCCCACGGCACTGGGGACTCAGAAAAACGAAAGGAGAGTCGGCTAAGGGCCTGGAAAGGCCGCGGCTCAGCCACAAGCCGCCACCTGTCACTCAGACTGGGGCCAACTAATTCAAAAAACCGGGGGCACATTGGTAACCATCCCGATTTTGAGAGGGGACACCGCGAGGAGGTGGCAAGTCAGATTTTGTCCCCCCTTTACTATACAAATATGCGGGTTAAGAATCTGTCCGTGTGTCACAATGAAAAACTCCAAGCAAAAATTTCACCTTTGTAGAAAAAAAAATTCCAAAAAAATCCTGAAAAAAAAAATCCAAAAATCCATTTTCCTAGGCAATTTCCTTTAGGAAAACTGCAAAATTTTGGCAGCACCCAATTCTCGCAGGTCAGACCCCAAGAAGATCAGACCAGGTTACTATACAAATATGCGGGTTAAGAATCTGTCCGTGTGTCACAATGAAAAACTCCAAGCAAAAATTTCACCTTTGTAGAAAAAAAAATTCCAAAAAATCCTGAAAAAAAAAATCCAAAAATCCATTTTCCTAGGCAATTTCCTTTAGGAAAACTGCAAAATTTTGGCAGCATCCAATTCTAGCGGGTCAGACCCCAAGATGATCAGACCAGGTTACTATACTAAATATGCGGGTTAAGAATCTGTCCGTGTGTCACAATGAAAAACTCCAAGCAAAAATTTCACCTTTGTAGAAAAAAAAATTCCAAAAAATTCCTGAAAAAAAAAATCCAAAAATCCATTTTCCTAGGCAATTTCCTTTAGGAAAACTGCAAAATTTTGGCAGCATCCAATTCTAGCGGGTCAGACCCCAAGAAGATCAGACCAGGTTACTATACAAATATGCGGGTTAAGAATCTGTCCGTGTGTCACAATGAAAAACTCCAAGCAAAAATTTCACCTTTGTAGAAAAAAAAATTCCAAAAAATTCCTGAAAAAAAAAATCCAAAAATCCATTTTCCTAGGCAATTTCCTTTAGGAAAACTGCAAAATTTTGGCAGCACCCAATTCTCGCAGGTCAGACCCCAAGAAGATCAGACCAGGTTACTATACAAATATGCGGGTTAAGAATCTGTCCGTGTGTCACAATGAAAAACTCCAAGCAAAAATTTCACCTTTGTAGAAAAAAAAATTCCAAAAAAATCCTGAAAAAAAAAATCCAAAAATCCATTTTCCTAGGCAATTTCCTTTAGGAAAACTGCAAAATTTTGGCAGCATCCAATTCTAGCGGGTCAGACCCCAAGATGATCAGACCAGGTTACTATATAAATATGCGGGTTAAGAATCTGTCCGTCTGTCACAATGAAAAACTCCAAGCAAAAATTTCACCTTTGTAGAAAAAAAAATTCCAAAAAAATCCTGAAAAAAAAAATCCAAAAATCCATTTTCCTAGGCAATTTCCTTTAGGAAAACTGCAAAATTTTGGCAGCACCCAATTCTCGCAGGTCAGACCCCAAGAAGATCAGACCAGGTTTGGTCGGGTTTGCGGCGCGTTGGTCCCCTGGACCTGCCATTTCTGGCTGCTCTAACTCCACCCTCTTTTCCGTGAACCTTTGGGTTCTAGAATGCAGGGGTTGGCATCCCACTTTTGCAAGTTCAGGTGGGGCAAACACAGGACTCCAGAGGAACGGCGCAGAACGGGAAGCAAATGGATAGTGTTGGAGTCCTGTGTGTCTACATTCTCTTTCTTGAAGGTGCCAAGGAATCCTGTCAAGGCATTCTCTCGGTCTTGCTGGGGTCCTGCTGCTGCTGCTGCTGGTCTCTGCTGCTGCTTTTGGCTGCTCTTTTGTGCTTTCGCTTTCCTGGCTACTGATGCTCTTGCTGCTGCTCTTGCTGCTGCTCTGCTGCTGCTGCTTCTGCTGGAAAAGGCAAAGGGGTGAAAACTCCACGTGCTGACATTAGTGGCAACCTGTTTTTCGGCCAAAAGGGGCCTGCCATGTCAGCACTCGTGGGACTTCTTTATCATTTCTTTATAAAGATGGAGAAAAGTGAGCATGAACAGCCTTATGTGGCCTTATCCCTGTGTGGCTTCCCAAACTTGCAAAATGCTTCGAAAGAAACCCTCATGTGAGGTTGGAGCTTCCACTACTAACTACCAAAACTTTCTTTGAAGGCCACAACTTCAGGGAGGTGAGCCTTTTCATTTCGGATCACTTCGAAGCAATTGGGAAGCCCCGAAATCAAGAAATCAATCAATGACCAACAAATCCGCATACTAGATCCGCAAAACCACTCGTATGCGATCTTCTCCTGATGTCGAATTCGGGGAAGTTCCGACCTTCTATGCTGTTCAGGGCCATATTGCAGAAGGAATGTCATAAAAACGTCAGAACCTCTTGTATGACTCGCAAATTCGCATGCTTTGAAGGTTTCCGCAAGACGAGCTTTTCCAATCAACCAAACACACAGTCATTGTTTGACCAATCGATTCGGGAAACAATATCAAAGACTGCCTTCGTCGGCCACGCGTTGAGCACGTTTCCGAGGGACACCACGAGGAGGTGCAGGCTCATGTAAGAAACGCATGATAAGAGACCTTCCCCCTTTTCAAAAGGAGGGGCTTGTACTTCCGAAGTTCCGACCCTTGAAAGAACACTGTTCGTCTGTGCTTCGAATTTCTGTGAGGGATTCTTTGGATGAACTGGTCAAAAATTCGAGAAAACGGGTACCCATAGCTCTCCCAGAACCTCTTCAATGACTCGCAAGTGGGCATACCTTCGTTGGTTTCGCGCGAAACCTCGAAGACCAGCTTTTCGGATCACCAAATTCGTCCGACATTGTCGCCCGGGGCTTCTTAGTATGAATCGATCGAGAATACAAGAAAACGGGTACACGTAAGTATCTCAGAACCTCTTCAATGACCCGCAAATCCGAATACTCTGATTGTTTCCACACGAGACCTGCAAGACCACTCATTGACATCACCTGGGCTTCGCAAGGCTGTCCCTTGCACTTCGGCGGGTCTATAGGGGCCACCTTGCTGAAGGAACATCAAAAAACGCACGCGACCTTCTCCTGATGTCGAATTCGGGGCTAATTCCCCGAAGTTCCGACCTTTACTTGTCTAAAGAACCCTTCGAAAGAATGTTGTTCGTCTGGTTCGAATTCCTGTGAGGGCTTCTTTGGATGAATCGGTCAAGAATTCGAGAAAACGGGTACCCATAGCTCTCCCAGAACCCCTTCAATGACTCGCAAATTTGCATCTTTGCTTTGACCATTTCCACGCGGGCCCCCAAGCTGAGCTTTTCCCATCAACCAAACAAACAGTCATTGTTGACCAACCAATTGGGGAAACATAATCAGAGACTGCCTGCGTCGGCCGCGCGTTCAGCACGTTTCCGAGGGACACCACGAGGAGGTGCAGGTCAGATTCTTGTCCCCCATGTAAGGAAACACGAGATATGAGACCTTCTCGCTTTCAAAAAGACCCTTAGTTCTGACCATCGAAATAACACTGTTCGCATGAGCTTCGAATTCCTGTGGGGGTTTCTTTGGATGCATCGGTCCGAAATGCAAGAAAACGGGTACCCATAGCTCTCTCACAACCTCTTCAATGACACGCAAATTCGCATACCCTGATTGTTTCCACACGAGACCCGCAGAACCACTCATCGAGAACCCCTGGGCCTCCGGAGGCCAGTCTTCTTCACTTCCTGGTCTTTAGGGGCAATCTTGTTCAAGGAACGGCAAAAACGGCAATGTGCGACCTTCTCCTGATGTCGAATTCGGGGGGGCTTGTTCCCCGAAGTTCCGACCCTCGAAAGAACGTCGTTTGTCTCAGCTTTGAATTCCTGTGAGGCCTTCTTTGGATGGATCAGTCAAAGATCCAAGAAAATGAGTACCCATAGGCCTGTCAGAACCTCTTGAATGACTTGCAAATTCGCATGCTTTGAAGGTTTCCGCAAGACGAACTTTTCCAATCAACCAAACACACGGTCATTGTTGACCAACCAATTCGGGAAACAATATCAAAGACTGCCTGCGTCGGCCGCGCGTTGAGCACGTTTCCGAGGGACACCACGAGGAGGTGCAGGTCAGATTCTTGTCCCTCATGTAAAGAAACGCACGATAAGAGACCTTCTCCCTTTCAAAAGGGGGGGCTTGTACTTGCGAAGTTCCGACCGGCGAAAGAACACTGTTCACATGAGCTCCGAATTCCTGTGAGGGTTTCTTTGGATGAATCGGTCAAAAACTCGAGAAAACGGGTACCCATAGCTCTCCCAGAACCTCTTCAATGACTCACAAGTGGGCATACCTTGGTTCGTTTTGCGCGAAACCTCAAAGACCAGCTTTTCGGATCACCAAATTCGTCCGACATCCTCGCCATTCATCGTGAACTTGTTCTTTGGTACTATTTCCTGTTTTTGTTGCGTTTTTCGCTCTCTTTCGAGTCGGCCTCTTCACAAAGAGGCCGTATCTAGAAGGAAGGCTACAAACACTGAGAATCAATCCAATCCACGAGGGGGCCCGCAGGGCAACCGAGTGCGGGTTTGCGGGGTTTGCGGGGGCCCGCACTTCCGCTGCTTCACAGACAGCCTGTTGTCCGCGTTGGGCACGACAAGAGGCTGTTATAAATCCTTGCATGACGTTGGGCTGTTGGGTTCTGGAACAGGAGGGGTCGAATTTCATGTGGGGTAACTTGAGCACTCCATCACAGCAAATCTTGTGGGTCTCACCTCTATACCATTCAGCGCGGCAATGGGGACACACGACATCTCCGCAATCACCAACATCGTGGCTCATAGTGTAATCGATTTCGAAATCGGTATCATCTATGCTACGCATCGCCCAATTGACAGACGGGTCAAGCCCTTGAACTCCTTGAGGCTGTTGGAGGGAACGACGAGCATCAGAGCGGCGCTTGCTTTCATATTTGCGGTGCAACTCGTTGAATTCAACAGAGGCTCGAAATGCTATATCACCCATTCCACGAAAAAGTGTCACAGATTTTCCGTCTGAAAAGCAGCCCGTTTTGGGTCAAAATTTTGGAATTTTTGGGAAATTTTTTTTGGGATGGAAAGAGCTATCCCTGGCGATTATGGGCAAGCAATCAGCTCGCGTGGCGACCAAAATCTGGCGTGCAGATGGGCAAAAGGTCGGTTTTGGGGCTGTTTCAAAAACCCAAAAAAACGATTTCCGGCGGGAATCGAACCACCGACCCACAAACCCCTGTGTGGGTGTGGTAACCTCTGGACCATGGGCTAAAAAAACGGCGGAAATTCTTTTTGTTCACTACCGAGTGAGAATTTTTGGACTCATTTTGAGTTCTTCGCAAACCGGGCGAAATAAGCTCTGAGAGAGCAGAAATACCGTCCTGGGACACTGGAAACGAGTAAATGACGATCTCGCACTTTCCGATAAGAATTCCAACTGAGCAGGCGCTAAAAGCGAATTTTGGCCCGAGGTTTGGCAACATAGCCTAACGGTTACCGCACCCTCCTGGGCCCCTGTAGGCCGTGGTTCGATTCCCCCGGTCCGAATTTTTTTTTTTGCGATTTTTCGGTGTGAAAAGCAGCCGTCTGGAAATTATTTTCGAGGTCTTTTTGGGAAATCTTTTGGTTTTCGAGTAGTTCTGGGATGCGCGATTATGGGCAAGCTGCCAGCTAGCCCAGCGATCAAAATCTGACCCCCTCCTGGATGCAGAGAGAAAAAAAACCGATCTCCAGGACCCCATTTTTTCGGGTGCCGACCTCCATTTCCGGGGGGGGGGTCGGTCAAAAATTTTATCCGACCAAATATTCGGAAAGCCCTGTCCTCAACGGATTCAAACGTGTCCTCAAAATCTCGAAACCGACCATTTTCGGACCTGCAGATGGAAATTTTCGGCAGAAATCCGAAAAAAGCCGAAATCTGTGACACTTTTTCGTGGAATGGGTGATATGCCACTCCTTGTCTTTCAGCCTTTCGGGGCTGCGAAACCCTTCATCCAGACGATGGATGACATGGGCTATCCGGTCGTGCTCACGTTCCGACTGGCGCACCTCTGGAATACAACGCCGTGATGCGCGTGAGTTCCGGTCGCGAGATCGCTCCTGTGACCGACTGTCCGAGTTCTTTCGACTTGATGACCTGAACACTCTGTCGCGCGACCGCTCGGCACTCCTAACTCCAGGGAGGGTGCGGCGGGCAGCGCGACTCTTCCGGGCTTCTTCTCGTCGGGACTCATCTGAAGTATTCGCATGCTTACACGACTTGCTGTGGGATAACATAGCAGACCGGGTCTGAAACTGTTTCTGGCATTTCGGGCAAGTTCTGCTTGCTTGCGAGAACTTCCCTCCCCGATCTGTTGGAGTCTTTGTCGGGACCTCAGTACAACCTTCTCGTTTCCTTCTATTTGCCTCTTTTACCACGCGGCACTTTTCGGAGGACCTGTGCTGCTTCATTCCGTTCTGCTTTTTTAGCACGACCCCGCATTCGGGACACACCTTTTTGCTGATAGCAGAATTTGGGCCGCAGGCTTCCGATGCTTCTCCTGGCGCATTCCCGTCATCACCGGCCCCCTCCTTAGTTTCAACATCCTGCCCTGACGACGGGCTGGGCTTACCCTCTCCGTCCACCCCCTGCATCTCGACATCAACCGGCACCGCTGCCCCAATGCAAGACGACTCTACCTTCTTGACACGGGTTGCATACGAATCCTGCGGAGCGCGTTCCTGACGGGGGCTCCCAGTGACAACTGCTTGCCCGGGGCTGCTGCCTGCCTTATTTCCTTGCACTTTCACTGACTGACGGTACAGGAGCTTCTTCCCGGCCTCTCGGATGGTCACTTTCTCATAGTGCCCGTTTCCGAATACGATGACAACCACGGGTTTGCCGTCAGTGCCAACTCGGATTACTGGCGCCTCGCCTCCTCTCACGATCACGACGACCTTGTCGAGAAGTGAAGCTATTATTCCGATCGTCAGCATGTCCATCCACCTTTTTCCATTTACTTCATTTCCATACACGTGCACCTGCACCGTTGACCCTAAATCATCTGCAAACGTCTGGGAATACTTGCGAATGCTCTTCGCAACCTGTTTCCGAAGCCATGCAGCATTTTCAGAAGTTGCCGGATTCATCGCGTGCAACAGAGCCCTGTATCCACAATTTCCACCTTCTCCACTTGTGGGCATCACTACCGCGTTAGCTGCCTGCAGAATGCGGGTCCGATCCCTCGCTGCTGCATACTCCCATACGCTGTGCAGCTGCTCATGAGGATGGTGCATAGTGGAAATTGCCTTGCGCCTGCACTCTGCGTGGGCCGGGTTGTTAGGCGCCTCCTTGTCCTCGACTGCCCCCCAAAAGCTGCATACCCCTAGACCCATACGTTGCATTTCTCCACACGGCAACGAATCCTTCCCACTTGGAAGTTGGTGTTCCAGTGTCAGATGAGCGACCAAATTATCCCGGGATTCCCTGCGATTGCATCCTCTAACTGGGCATTTGGTGGCTCCATCTTTCTTCGCTCCCTTCGGTTTACTCGCTTTTGGCATCGGCACACTAGCAACCCCTGACAGCGGGGTTTCCTGCCTCTGTCAGCTGCTCCGGCAACAACGGTCGTTTCTGTCACGTTATTAGCCGATTTCTGCTTCCTTGAACGAGCATACGGTGAACTATGAGGGGCCCTCTGTGGGCTCACAATGACAGCAACTTGACCAGGACTCTTTCCCGCCATTAATTGCACCCCCATCGATTGGAGCTGTAGGATCTTCTTCCCGGCATCAGAGACATTCACTTTCTCGTAATGCCCGTTCCCGAAAGCGACGACTACGGCGGGCTTGCCTTCGGTGCCAATTCGGATAACTGGCGCCACCCCCCTGACGACAACAACGAGCTTGCCCAGGATAGTTGCAACTATCTGAAGCGTCAGAACATCCATCCACCTTCTCCCATTTTCAGCATCATTGGCGAACTTCTCCACCTTGGCCGCTGATCCAAGAACCTCGGTGAGCTCATCGCGGGTCTCCCTCACGTGCTTCGCGACCAATTTCCGAAGTCCCAAAGCATTCTCCGAAGCTTTCGGATTTACAGCGTGCAACAAAGCCCTGTAGCCGCAATTCCCACCTTCTCCGCTTGTGGGCAATACTGTGGCATTTGCTCCCTGCAGAATGCGGGCGCGGTCCCTCGCTGCTGAATACTCCCACACGTTGTGAAGTTGTTCGTGGGGGTGGAAAGCAGTGGACACAGATTTACGCCTGCATTCTGCGTGGGCTGGGTTGCTCGGCATCCTCTTGTCCTCGACTGCCCCGCAGAAACTGCATTGCCCGAACCCCAAACGCTGCATTTCTGCAGACGGCAACGTGTCCTTCCCAACAGGAAGTTGGTGATCCTGCGCCAAGTGGTGCGCAAGATATTGCTCCGCGTTCCCCTGTGACTGCATCCCCTGACCGGGCAATTGACTGCTGCATCCGAAGTCATCCTACCCCGCACAGGCCTTTGACCTTTGGGCCTAATTGAGCTTGTGTGATAAGCACGACCCGCAAGCCCGCAAGAGTTTTGGGCACCTTTTACAGTTTGGGAAAGCGCCCATATACAATTGCCCATGATCGTCGACAACCAAACGATAACTGTGTTGCTTGCATTTGTGGATTGCACCTTACTAGTTCTGATGATACCACCTGTCTTATTCGCACCTCTCTGTTTTTTGCCTCAATCCCCCGGGTTCCTCGTTAGCTGAGCTGACGGCATCACCTTGGACGTCTGCTGAGTTGGGGTTCTACTTCTATTCGCCAAACCCGGCAGAAGGATTATGTTCCACGCTTCATCACAATTACCTTCTATTTACGATGCTTACAAGTCAAAAAGCCTCGGCGCGACATAAAACCGAGCCGATAACACACGGAGCAGATGACCGGTGAAGGCCTGGCACACACCTACTTACAACATGGACTGTGGCTTTAAGGAAAAAACTTTCCACCCCTCGTGCAACAGCAGCTCAAGCTGCCTCGTCTCCATGCTCACAATGAGTGCACTTGATACGGGGGTCGTCTTGCCCCTATGACTTCTTTCATCGTAGGTTGAGCCAAATTTACGTGCAAATGGCCTGCCGTGCCCTGCGGAGATGACGCTTTTGTTGCGTTATTGGCTTTGCCCTTCGACAGATTGAATCAATGCCGCTCTTGATGTGTTGGTGCTCAAAAACATTAAACCGATTCGACCACTAGTGTATATCCTTTTCAACCCTTTTTGCGCTAGCTTTGATGATTAACCGTAGATCTAGTAAACAGGGAATACCCCATAACCGCTTTCCTTCCGTCATCCCGGCTCCGCCTACCAGCACGATTTACCTGAAGCGCGAGCATTTTGTCTCCGAGGTGCGTCCGTCGACTCCTGCCCGTTTACTACCAAGGCGGCCGTAGAGCGTTCCAGTCTGCATGATCTCTCTTTTGCTCATCTTGCGCACTATCTTTTTCCATGTTGCGAGTGAACAAATGGCGGCAACGGACACTTCGAAATGGATGTGCGGAAATGGGTTGCAGCTGCGAACCCGAGAACAAATGCGAGAAGAATTTTTGTTCGCATTTTCAGGATAACGAAAGAGGAATTCTGGGCGATTTCACCTACCCTCGTATGCGGCAGTTTACCTCGAATACTCTTGTTCTTTCACTCGATGACTTTCAGACGGCCCGACAACGATCGGGTAGGAGGTGAATCGCCCAACTAAGCAGCTATTTGTGTACACTTTCTGATTTGAGAAAGATGGGACGGAAAGGGGAAGGAGGGTTTGCAAGAACGAGCTTGGAATGGCTACGAGCGGACAAATAGTGAGCGCGGAACATGAGAGTCTGCAGACAGGACAGCGGTGTGAGTCTGGTTTGTCAGACAGCTGTTCGTAGATCGCCACAGCCTGGACCACCCGTGCTACCCTTGAAGCTTGAGAAGGGGGGGGGAATTTGTGTACACTTCAGGTTCCGATTTCGGGAGAAACAGACCTTGAAGAAATGTGAAAAAACGGTGTGTGGTACTCATTTGCATGCAAATGACTCCCGACTAACGCAACGAGAAGACGAAGAAATGTGAAAGTTCGGGTGGGGGAGAAAAAATGCGTTCTTATACGCTTTCGCTTCTTCAGATGTAAATCTAAAGCCTCTCGTCAAAAGCACTGAGTGGTTTTGAGTACTTAGCATGCACTTTTCCGTAGGTCAGCTGATCGAGCGGTTATCTCTTCGCACGTGGTGTGTCATGCTTTCGCCTCTTAAGCTCGTCTTCATCGTCACGCTCAGGCGGGCGTTTAGTGCCTCGCTTCTCCTTCGACTGTTCGTCCATGGCCGCGCTTCGATGGGCGCTCTTCTACTCCGTTTTGATGTCGGCTTCGGCGGAAACAGACCAGTGCCTGCCGGTAAAACGACAGAGGCGACGATGGCGGTACCACTGGCGATTCCAGCAATTGAGGTTGACGAAGTTGCAAACATCGTTTACCAGGTCGTCCACGAACGGCGTAATATGGTGTGCCTCGAAAAGGTATCACTTCCTTTGTTGTTGCACCGGCCAGCTACGAACGCCACGGCGGATGGCAACTGTTGTCTGTGAATTCGTCAAGAAATCAGCATTTCTCCGGAAGCACGACATCATCCGCTTGGTACGATCCAGCTTTCAGCACGCAGCAAAACCGGCGGAGAGAAGCTTCGGCGATCCAAAAGCCCCCCCCTCCCACCATAGGCAAAAAAAAGAAAAGCAATCTTGTCTGGAACACACACGGGTTTCCCCTATTCACATTCACCCCTGAGATCGAACCCCTCACGTCTCCTGCGCTTTCCTCTTCTTCCCTGACTCACCCTCAAACTTCTTGAGGATGAACCGCCCCTTCACCTTTTCCAGAGTCCACTTCCCTGTGGACCCCACGAACTTGGTGCCGTTCCACTGTGCCCCCGCCTCCAAGCTTGCAGGTTTCCCTGCAAACGGCATGGCGGCATCTAGGGCATCGACAGTCACCCTTCCCCCCAATGCAGCAACATCCACGACCAGCGTCAGCCCCCACTTCCACTCCCAACCTTTTTGGTGCCCTTTCGGGCAGACGTGTTTCCCCCCATCGAACGTTATCCCCATGAGGGTACCACAAACTGTGCATGCTTTGTGGAGGGGGTTTCCCTCCGCTACGCCCATGCCGGCACCTGAGCACTCGGCCAGGACCCCGTGAACGACAGTCCAGTGGTCCTCTGGCATTCCAGTCAGGTCCGCCATATTTAGAGGCTTCACTGCCTTCCTGCGGGCAACCTCCTGACTCCAGAAGGAACGGCGCAGAACGGGAAGCAAATGGATAGTGTTGGAGTCCTGTGTGTCTACATTCTCTTTCTTCAAGGTACCAAGGAATCCTGTCAGGCATTCTCTTGGTCTTGCTGGGGACCTCTTCTTCTGCTGCTGCTGCTGGTCTCTGCTGCTGCTTTTGGCTGCTCTGCTTTTGCTTTCCTGGCTATTTCAAAAAGTTTCCAAAAACCGCAAATTTGAGGGGGAGAAGTCAAGAATCACATCCCCATGCCAAAGATTGTTGCCATGCATGTGCTTTGTCTGTCTCTAATCTGCCCAAAACTTCCACTGATTAAGGACCATCAGAACTTTGAACACGCAGACCTCGAAAGGTTTGCTTCCCCCTGTTTTGTTTCCACTACAGTTGGCCACATACAATGTTGTGAGACAAAGTTTTTGCGGCCGGTTGTGAGGAACTGTTGCCCAAAGCATGAACATCAAGGACACCCAACAAAGCCTATGGAGGGGCTCGCTTCTGATCCAAAATGCAGGCATAGTGGCACAGGTTGGTCTTGCTGACTGGCTCGACAGGCACTCCCACATTGCAAAGTGCAGCTTCCTTTCAACCCTTCAAAGATGGGACAAAGCACACACAAGAGACAACCAATAGCCATTTTCCCCTGCCCACTTCCCCCCTCCCAATGTTTTTGGTTCCTAGTTTGGTTCTGATGCTGCTGCTGTTCTTCTCCTGCTCTTGCTGCTGCTCTTGCTGCTGCTCTTGCTGCTGCTCTTGCTGCTGCTCTTGCTGCTGCTCTTGCTGCTGCTGCTCTTGCTGCTGCTGCTCTTGCTGCTGCTCTTGCTGCTGCTCTTGCTGCTGCTCTTGCTGCTGCTCTTGCTGCTGCTCTTGCTGCTGCTCTTGCTGCTGCTCTTGCTGCTGCTCTTGCTGCTCTTGCTGCTGCTTCTGCTGGAAAAGGCAAAGGGGTGAAAACCCCATGTGCTAACATTAGTGGCAACCTGTTTTTCGGCCAAAAAAAAGGGGCCTGCCACGTCAGCACTTGTGGGACTTCTTCATCATTTCTTTATAAAGATGGAGCATGAACAGCCTTAAGTGGCCTTATCCTTGTGTGGCTTCCCAAACTTGCAAGAACAATGCTTCGAAAGAAACCCCCATGTGAGGTTGGAGCTTCCACTACTAACTACCAAGACTTTCTTAGGCAACAACTTCAGGGAGGTGAGCCTGAGCCTTTTTCATTTCGGATCAATTCGAAGCAATTGGGAAACCCCGAAATCAAGAAATCAATCAATGACCCGCAAATCCGCATACCAGATCCGCAAAACCACTCGTATGTGATCTTCTTCTGATGTCGAATTAGGGGAAGTTCCGACCTTCTAAGAATGTCGTTCATCTGAGCTTCGGATTCCTGTGAGGGCTTCTTTTGAACCGGTAATGAGTACAAGAAAACGGGTACCTTTAGCTCTCTCAGAACCTCTTCAATGACCCGCAAATTCGAATGCTTTGACGGTTTCCGATAGAGACCCGCATAACCACGGTCATTGTTGGCCAACCGATTCGGGAAACAATATCAAAGACTGCCTGGTGGTGGGCCGTGTCGGCCGCGCGTTGAGCACGTTTCCGAGGGACACCACGAGGAGGTGCAGGTCAGATTATTGTCCCTCTTGTAAAGAAACGCATGATAAGAGACCTTCTCCCTTTCAAAAGGGGGGCTTGTACTTCCGAAGTTCCGACCGGCGAAATAACACTGTTCGCATGAGCTTCGAATTCCTGTGGGGGTTTCTTTGGATGCGTCGGTCCGAAATGCAAGAAAACGGGTACCCATAGCTCTCTCACAACCTCTTCAATGACTCGCAAATTCGCATACCCTAATTGTTTCCACACGAGACCCGCAGAACCACTCATCGAGAACCCCTGGGCCTCCGGAGGCCAGTCTCCTCCACTTCACGGTCTTTTGGGGCCATCTTGCTGAAGGAACGCCAAAAAACGCAATATGCGACCATCCCCTGATGTCGAATTGAGTGCGGGGGCGTTCCCCGAAGTTCGGACCCTCGAAAGAACGTCGTTTGTCTCAGCTTTGAATTCCTGTGAGGGCTTCTTTGGATGAAACGGTCAGAAATTCAAGAAAATGAGTACCCATAGCTCTGTCAGAACCTCTTGACTGACTCGCAAAATCGCATGCTTTGACGGTTTCCGCAAGAAGAGCTTTTCCAATCAACCAAACACACGGTCATTGTTGACCACGCAACTGGGGAAACAATATCAAAGACTGCCTGCGTCGGCCGCGCGTTCAGCACGTTTCCGAGGGACACCACGAGGAGGTGCAGGTCAGATTCTTGTCCCTCATGTAAAGAAACGCATGATAAGAGACCTTCTCCCTTTCAAAAGGGGGGGCTTGTACTTCCGAAGTTCCGACCGGCGAAAGAACACTGTTCGTATGAGCTCCGAATTCCTGTGAGGGTTTCTTTGGATGAATCGGTCAAAAATTAGAGAAAACGGGAACCCATAGCTCTCCCAGGACCTCTTCAATGACTCGCAAGTGGGCATACCTTGGTTAGGTTTCGCGCGAAACCTCGAAGACCAGCTTTTCGGATCATGAAATTCGTCCGCCATTCATTGTGAACTTGTTCTTTGGTACTAATTCTTCCTGTTTTTGTTGCGTTTTTCGCTCTCTTTCGAGTCGGCCTCTTTCACAAAGGCCGTATCTAGAAGGAAGGCTAGAAACACTGAGAATCAATCCAATCCACGAGGGGGCCCGCAGGGCAACCGAGTGCGGGTTTGCGGGGGAGCTCGGACGCCAGATACGAAGTAAGGGGCTTTCACCCACAGCAAAGGTACTGCTTGCCTTGGCCGCGTTTCGAAAAACACGTTTCCAGGGGACACCGAGGTGGCAAGTCAGATTTTGTCCCCCCAAATCATCAAAACCCAAACCGCAGCCACAAAAAACAGCCCGACTAGGACACAACCGCAAAGGGAACCCAAAAACAATCGGAAACCCCAGGAAAGTTTGATCCACACCGGTGTGGGTTCATAAAACACCCGCAAAATGTGTCGCCAAACCGCCGGGACCCTGAAAGGACCCTGAAAGACCCCTGTTTTTCGGAAAAAGGGGGGCTCCCAGCAGCTCAAAACCAGAAGCCTACCACTTGGGTGGTCCTAAAATGCTCGGGAATTCAAAATATCTGGTCGGATGCTCGTTTAGGCTGAAATAATGGCTGCAGAATGCAAAAACTACACAGAATCACCTCCCACAAGGCAATTCCTTAAGGAAAACATCAGAAAACCCAAGCGGGGCGTCACCAGAAATCCAAAACTCGAAACCTACCACTCAGTTGCCCATAAAATGCTCCAAAACGGCGGGAAAATTGGTCAGACGCTCGTTTAGGCTGAAATAATGTGTGCGAGAATCACGCTTCAGATGTTGAGCAGGACACAGGCTAGGTTCTGTCAGAACAACATTTTCGAAGCAAGAAAGAGTTCTATGACTCGATGAACAACAACGAACTATGACAACTTGTCAGACAAAAGTTGCTTACTGCATATTCTGAGGCCGAGATCCAGTCGCAAAGGTAGCTTGCACATGAATGGACCAACAAGGCCGAAACCAGGTGAAGAACACCAAATACTTCTCAGTTGGAAAGCTTGACAGTTTTGCAGACCCGGGTCTTGCAGCAATGGCACCAGTGATGTAGAACTATTGCCTTGAGGCTTGAGCTAACCTTTCCTGGATGCGGAGCAAAGCCTCATCATAAGATCCCAAAACACAGCGCTCACCACACAGGAGCGAGACTTCTGAAGCCTGGTAATCGACGATTACCTGAAAGGGCACAGGCTCACACCACATCAACTCCACAACATTTTCTTGACAATCTTTATTGACCTCATGACCATAAAGCTCGCGAAGCTTGTTCACAAAGGCCTCCATCCTGACCTTGTGGTCTACACTGCTGCGCCGTGGGCTGCTAAGAGACTCGATCCGTCGGTTTAGGGTTGCCTGTTGAACATTTGTTGTAAGATCTTTTGGTGCCTGATGGACTTGTTGGAGGCTGAAATGTGCATTCTATTACCGATGCATTACAGGGCACGCACGTGTCAATCTTCTTCTTGACGTTTTACAGAAAGAGAGGAATCCCTTAAAGAGCCGAAACAAGGCTGCTTAGGGGGGCGATAATGTGACCAGAAATTAAGAGAGGTAGTTGGCGAAGATGCAGTAAGTCCTTGAAGCGCGTTCGTTGTTTTAGGCTGTTTTAGTTACAAACAGTGTTGGCATAGTCCAATGGTCATTGTTGTAGTTAGGAAACAGCGGGAGACACCTACAAAGGGCGAGAGACCCCTGCAAACGGCACCCCTTCTTGCAGGTAGACAGCAAGCAGCATAAGGGCACACCTGTAATTCCTGGCAAAACTTTGCCCACTCTGATGGAGGTCGATTTTCTCCTTTCCGCAAGTCGTTCCCTAGCACGTGCAACAAACTTGGAACTTGATGCAGCGACTCGAAGATTGTAGTCCCAGCTGTGGTCCAATTAATAACCACTACTACCTGAGTACCACCCCCAGGGTATGGCCGTAGTAGCGGAATGTCAACAAAGAGAGTCAGGGCATGGCTGCGACACTTTGCTCGAACCTGACAGAGAGGCAGAAACTGCTGAACAAGGTCAATACCGCACAAGGCAGATGCTACTTTGACCTGGTGCTTTTGATAATGCTGCCGGGCACAGTCAGTCACAAGCTGCACAGCATCCATGTCCTCTGCATCATTGCCCTGTGCAGAAACGAAGCTGTTAAAATAAAAGGTTCTCTGAGAAACAGCGCATACAAAGAAAGTTTGACTATTTGTATTCCCCCCATTCTCGCGCGTAAACTTTTGAGAACCCCATCCCGGCCGCGGGGACAACCCGCGAGGGAGAAAAGGAAGTGCACTGAATCACCTGGTGATTCCTGCTCGTCAAACTGCACAGCGGACGTGAAGCGCACCGGTGACAAACAGTACGCGGGGCAAGAAGCGACCGAAGCACACAACGCATGCAAAGAGGTAGCGGCTTGTGCAGTCTCACAGATTGTTGCTGCATATCAAGTTCAAACTACTGCTGCAACTACGTTCCGTTTCACCTTGCCCTGAAGTGCAGATGCCGTGCTGCTGAGTGACAGTCCGGACCGGAAATAACCCGGACCGGGAAAAGTCTGAAACGCTGGAGCGTTCCATGTTTATTCCGGATTAAAATATTGCCGGCCCGGACTTACAGCAGTCCAGAATGTATTTCTGTTTAGGGTAATTAGGGCGCGGGGCGACGTCACTGACCTAGACACACGGGCAAGACGGCGGAAGCTGGCCGCCCGCTAGTTCTTCTCGTAGCTAGCCATCGTGATATCCTTCACGATATCTTCACGCGGCAAGTACTTCGGACCCAAGCGGTACTGCGCAGATTGTAAATCGTATTGATGTTCGAGGACAAAGAAACATCAGGATCGTTTGATGTTTCTTTATGGCCGGGTGCGGTCCGTGCTGTGTTTTCAGAGTGTAAGTTCACATTTTATGTCTTCAGGTCGTGGCTATTCGCGTCGCTCATTCACCCGCCTTGTCGTCTGGTATCTCATACACTCCGCCGAACGTGTCATCGAGGACTTTGTCCAGAGCCATCTCTTTGGCTGTCAAGGCGGCACCCCCGCCATCCCGGGACCATACCCCCATGCGCCGCCCTTGACGATGGCCTGGCTGATGAATCGGCATGTTTCCTTCGGTTGCACCAAATATTTTTTCTTATTTGACCCCCCAATTATTCGCCGACGAAGTTGGGCCAAAAAGACTTTTTTTATTTGCCCAAATCAAATAGTTGTCAGGTTCAATTATTCGCCCTCCCCCTTTAAAAAAGAAAATCTGGTCGGACCTGCTCGCTTGCAGGCCAGCCCAGGTCGCAGTGAGACTGGCGTTCACTGTGTGCTGAAGAAGCATTTTGGGCTCTCGCTCCGGAAGCAACCGGATACCGGCAGCCCCGTCGTACCAACATGGCTTGTACAGTGTCCCACGCTCCAAAAAAAAAAAGAAATTGTGTCAGACCGCACATATCCCTAACTCTCGGCGGCCGGGACCCTCTTGCAACGATGCAAAAAAATATCTGCATACTGCTCAAAGACGAATAATTACTAGTCCACGTCTTCTTGGCGGATAGTCACCTACCGTGAAGCCAAAGCTCGAGCAGTGTGGCTCCTGGAGCCTGGCGCGTTTGGCGTGGCGCGGCGCGCGCCAAGCGCGCCAAGCGCGCCAAGCCTGGCGCGTATGGAGCGGCGCGTTTGGCGCACCCTGTAGCCCCAAGGAAATTTAGGCTCCCTCGTCACATGAACGGGGGCAAAAGAGTGCCTCGGCGGAATTGATAATTTGCCCCGGGCCATTTTTCAATGCACAAACAGTGGAATCTGGTTTTGGCAAAAGTTGTGGTGATATTTTGCCGCTGGTCCATGTAGCAGATCTTTTTCAACGACGTTTTGCTCGCCCTCAGCTCCGATGAAGAGAACGGTTCAAAATAGACTCGGGGACCCATAAGTATCTGTGTGGTTCGTGACTCCTCATAAGATGCAGAGCACCGGACGGCAGGTTTACTCTGGGAAGGACAGGAATTGTCCCCAGGTAGGTGACAATTTCTCGCTGGTCCACGTAGCAAATCATTTCCGACGACTTTTTGCTCGTTTTTCGCGGATGAAGAGAACAGTGCCAAATAGACCCGGAACCGTAAGTGGATTCTTGTGGTTTGTCGGCCTTGCATTGCCGCAGGGTACCTTGGATTACCATGGTGCACACGTCCAAACCGGTCCAAAAAGGCTGCTTGCAGGGATCGATTCCCTGGAAAACGCTTGTTTTTCAGTGGCTCTGGAAAGACAGGGGGTGTGGGAAGGCACCAGAATAGGTTGACACCCTCTGAGAACAGGTTTTCTGGAAGATTTCGTCATCGATCTTCTCATCGAACAAAAGAATTGTCGAAACGCGCGCTGGGATCGCCGAGAAAATGGACGAATGATGATCCCAAAATGAAAAAGTTGTCAATTCCTGGTGAAAACACTAAAAGTTCGCACTTTTCCTGTCTTTGCGGTTGGTGCAGATGCCTGGGTCAGCAACGATTCTGGCTCTGTATTCACTGGTGCAGGGGTCACTTCTTCTGTCTCCCGAGGCCGGACTTGCACGGGAACACGCGATTACGAGAGAAGTTTCTCATCAAGAGATGAATCGTCGTCCGCCGAAGAAGTGCCATCCACCGAAGAGTCGCTCACGTCGCTGTCACTGGCTTCATCAGCCGACACGCCAGCTCATCATCATCATCATCATCATCATCATCATCATCATCATCATCATCATCATCATCATCATCATCATCATCATCATCATCATCATCATCATCATCATCATCATCATCATCATCATCATCATCATCATCATCATCATCATCATCATCATCATCATCATCATCATCATCATCATCATCATCATCATCATCATCATCATCATCATCATCATCATCATCATCATCATCATCATCATCATCATCATCATCATCATCATCATCATCATCATCATCATCATCATCATCATCATCATCATCATCATCATCATCATCATCATCATCATCATCATCATCATCATCATCATCATCATCATCATCATCATCATCATCACCATCCACTTGGTTCATCACAGGTAGTTGCAACAACATACTGAACCAACCAACCATTGCATCGTTGCATTGTGTCCTATAGTTGCACTACTGCTGCATACGCAGTTCAAACCTATGGTTTGTTACTCCTATCGTTGCACGACATCGCATCGTTGCACTACATCGTTGCACTACATCGTTGCACTACATCGTTGCACTACATCGTTGCACTACATCGTTGCACTGCATCGTTGCATGGTTGCCCTATGCCTACCATAGTGAGCAACGATCATGCAACGATGCAAAAAAAAAGAAAACCCCATGATTTCCTGCAACGATGCAACGATGGTTAGGGATATGTGCGGTGTCAGACTAGCCTGGCAGTTGATTTCTTTAGGCAAGATTACTCTACCAGCGGAAGTTGTTTGGGTTAGCGTCCTTTTCTGTCTCGCGCCGTCTCTAAAAGAAAAGAAGAATTTCGTAGCCTCCCGCCTCGTTCGCCCTCTAGGTGTCCCGCTCGCAAAGATAAAACCAAAACTCTCAATAGTGTCCACATTTCTCATATCGGCTATTTCGGTGCCGGGCTTCTTAGACCGAATACGTCGTGCAGCGTCGACCATCGGGCGGCGAGCGGGTCATCGCACAGGGCTTTCACGCGTCTCGCGACGTGTAGTACCACCGGCCCGTGCTTCAGCGCAAAGTCTTCAAGGAGCTCTTTTACCACCGGCGGGCGACGCGTTGTGGCGCTTCGGATGTCCGACACTTCGTTGTGTGTGTCGTCGTCGGCAAGCAGCACGTGTTCTGCGGTCGCCAGCTCGCAACACCGTCTACACTGCACGCGGGTTCCCTTCGGCAGTATCGACCTTCTCACGATCGCGAGCAGGAGGTCCACCGCCCCTGGGACCGTCTCCAGCGCCCTGAGGGTGCTTCCTCTCGTCGTCTTCCCCGTCGCCATCTGCCGAATCGCCCTCGTCGCGGTCTTCGCTCGTCCGTACTGCCACACTCGCCGCACGTACTCGGCTGGCCCCTCCAGCTGGGGCAAGTTCCCGGCTGCGAAGCAGCATACTGCCTTCTCCCCGTTTTTCCAGTGGAGGTGTTCCACATCCAACGCCGGCGTTCCCTCACGTAGAGTGATCGAAGCCGCCTCATCCGCCCGGTTGATGTGCTGGTTCTCCGCGTGTCCCTTACTCCACCGCAGGCACTCCGCGTACTCGCCAAGGCACTCTGCCACCGGGTCTCCGATACGTCTCCGCTGCACTCGTTGTATTGCTGCCTGGCTGTCGCAGTACCAGACCAGCTGGTTGGTCAGCACTCCGCAAATCCTCAACGCCGTTGCCAGGAGCAGCATCGCCGCCAATTCAGTTTTGTTTGTTTTCAGGCCGGCTGGCTTACAGCTGGAAGGCAAAATGACAGAAGTGTTATGGATAGGGGGGTAGCTTGCCAGAGAGCTAAATTTTTAAAAGAACTTCAAATTCCCAAACCTCCAGACTTGGAAAACAATACTGTATCCGAGAATTTGCCCAAATCCGATGTCACCATCAGATAATTGATGTTGTGCAGTTTCTAGACGAGATCATATTCACTCACTATCACTCACTAACAGGCTAATCCTCCACCGGACAAACAAACATCGCGCCTATTCTTTAGAAAACACCTGCACAACCCCTGCTCTAAAACATCCCCTACGTGGCTTGACTTGGCGTCATGCATCATCATGAACAGCACTGGTGGGAGAGAGGAGCAGCTGCACACCTATTGAGCTCAGTTCCCAGGTCCACAGCCCAGCAGCTGTCGTGAACTCGTTCAGATGTCTGAATTGGATCCAGCACGACTACGTCCCATGCTGCTACAGAGTTGCTAACACGCGCTTTCACCACTTCAAGCCGGAGCCGGGGGCTTTCTAGAATATCGACCAACCACTTATCGGGTGGTCCCGAGAGCTTGGTGTACTCAACTTGTTGCGTCATGTGCCCCTATTCCTTTGAAAACACACGCAAACGAAGCACAAGGTACTCCCTTGCAGCATGTGACCTGTGACTGGTTTCTTCGTGGAGTGGCTCAGGGGCTCCACAGTGTCAACCAGGTGCTAAAAACTCTTGGCCAAGATCCTTGTGAACAGTCGTGTTGTCTCCACGATTAGACTCGTTGTTAGCCGGTGTTGAGTCGTGTGGATGTGCTGCCTGTTATCGGGTAGCACGCACCGTCAGCCTTTCAAGAAGCGACGTTCTAAACTACACTGGCACCATGAACAACTGTGGCACAAACAGACAAGCAACCCTGTTGTGTCTCCTCAGCTGCCAAGCAGCGACCACATGAAGCAGCAGAAAAGCAAAAACAGCGCAACTCGGGAAGGTTTTGTTGTGCATTCTCGCACAAAGCTGAAAGGGAAGTGGCTAGTAAGAGAAGCAAAGCTCAAAGATGAAGACTCTCTGTCCTAATTTGCCAATAGAACGTACAAACATCTTGCACCGTCGTATGTGTGCCCGGGCAGCATACTGAGGTTCTGATGCAGCTGAGGCATATCCTGTGCTGAGGCTATCCTCTCCGTGTACTGGTCGCTGGTGCGTGTGTGTTCGTGAGAGTGTGCCCGAGGCGTCGTCCTCCAAGAAGGTGCTTGCTTGAAGCAGGAGTTCGTCAGACGTGCCTGAAAGTAACCTTTCAAGGCCAAGTACGGCAAGCAATGGCTGCACTTGGTATTCGCCTCTGCGCCAATAACGCGACTGTGCGCTTTTTCTACTTCCCAACTTGCGCGCACTTGTGAATGACGCCTTTGGTATTGTTTATACTAACGATCAGGGCTGACATCATAATATTACGCAAGAACTCATTAATCACTTATGGACTCTACTACGATTATGCCGGCTGCTTCCATGCTTCATTTCCGGGCAACGAGTGTGTCCACTGCTGTGGCCGCTAGATGCTTCGCTTGCGGTATTGTAGTGTTGTATGTTAGCCGCTTCCATCGCCGCTCCTGCTTCGTGTGAAAATGGCTATGAGTGTCCATCGCCTTCACCGTATCGACTAAACTGCGCGCAGTAGTACTACTTGCACCCGCCGCTTCCATCTTCTCGCGTGTCCTTCAATCCCCGGAGCGGCGCTTGACGAGTAGTTTCAGTGACTTTGTAGTCGCCTTTGGCAATGCCACACAGTTTCGGTTCAGTCGTAGGCTCCGTGCGTTGCTGGAGACCGGTGGCTTAGCCTTCTTGCTGTTGTGGTCTCCAATCTTGTTGCACATGTGTTCTCCAAACACATCATTCCAGTGCATGCAATCATCGTACACAGCTCAGTCGTCTGCTGAGCTGTTCTGCATGTCAGCTTCTTCTCGCACATGAGGCCCAGGCCTTTCCGCTGCACGATCATCTTCATCTGCTGAACTGTTCTGCATGCCAACTTCTTCTTGCACTTGAGGCCGTTCCACCGCATGGTCTCTTTCATCTGCCGTGCTCTCCTGCATGCCAACTTCTACTCGCTGAGGCCTTTCCTCTGCACGGTCATTTTCATCTGCTGAACTGTTCTGCATGCCAACTTCTACTCGCACTGGGGGCTTTCCGCTGCACGGTCATTTTCATCTGCTGCTGAACTGTTCTGCATGCCAACTTCTACTCGCACTTGAGGCCGTTCCACCGCATGGTCTCTTTCATCTGCCGTGCTATCCTGCATGTCAACTTCTACTCGCACTGGGGTCCTTTCCGCTGCACGGTCATTTTCATCTGCTGCTAAACTGTTCTGCATGCCAACTTCTTCTCGCACTCGAGGCCGTTCCACCGTGTGGTCTCTTTCATCTGCTGTGCTCTCCTGCATGCCAACTTCTACTCGCTGAGGCCTTTCCGCTGCACGGTCATTTTCATCTGCTGAACTGTTCTGCATGCCAACTTCTACTCGCACTGGGGGCCTTTCCGCTGCACGATCATTTTCATCTGCTGAACTGTTCTGCATGCCAACTTCTACTCGCACTGGGGGCCTTTCCGCTGCACGATCATTTTCATCTGCTGAACTGTTCTGCATGGCAACTTCTTCTCGCACTTGAGGCCGTTCCACCGCATGGTCTCTTTCATCTGCCTTGCTCTCCTGCATGCCAACTTCTACTCGCACTGGGGGCCTTTCCGCTGCACGGTCATTTTCATCTGCAGCTGAACTGTTCTGCGTGCCAACTTCTTCTCGCACTTGAGGCCGTTCCACCGCATGGTCTCTTTCATCTGCCGTGCTCTCCTGCATGTCAACTTCTACTCGCACTGGGGGCCTTTCCGCTGCACGGTCATTTTCATCTGCTGCTGAACTGTTCTGCATGCCAACTTCTTCTTGCACTTGAGGCCGTTCCACCGCATGGTCTCTTTCATCTGCTGTGCTCTCCTGCATGCCAACTTCTACTCGCACTGGGGGCCTTTCCGCTGCACGGTCATTTTCATCTGCTGCTGAACTGTTCTGCATGTCAACTTCTTCTCGCACTCGAGGCCGTTCCACCGTGTGGTCTCTTTCATCTGCCGTGCTCTCCTGCATGCCAACTTCTACTCGCTGAGGCCTTTCCGCTGCACGGTCATTTTCATCTGCTGAACTGTTCTGCATGCCAACTTCTACTCGCACTGGGGGCCTTTCCGCTGCACGATCATTTTCATCTGCTGAACTGTTCTGCATGGCAACTTCTTCTCGCACTTGAGGCCGTTCCACCGCATGGTCTCTTTCATCTGCCTTGCTCTCCTGCATGCCAACTTCTACTCGCACTGGGGGCCTTTCCGCTGCACGGTCATTTTCATCTGCAGCTGAACTGTTCTGCGTGCCAACTTCTTCTCGCACTTGAGGCCGTTCCACCGCATGGTCTCTTTCATCTGCCGTGCTCTCCTGCATGTCAACTTCTACTCGCACTGGGGGCCTTTCCGCTGCACGGTCATTTTCATCTGCTGCTGAACTGTTCTGCATGTCAACTTCTTCTTGCACTTGAGGCCGTTCCACCGCATGGTCTCTTTCATCTGCTGTGCTCTCCTGCATGCCAACTTCTACTCGCTGAGGCCTTTCCGCTGCACGGTCATTTTCATCTGCTGAACTGTTCTGCATGGCAACTTCTTCTCGCACTTGAGGCCGTTCCACCGCATGGCCTCTTTCATCTGCCTTGCTCTCCTGCATGCCAACTTCTACTCGCACTGGGGGCCTTTCCGCTGCGCGGTCATTTTCATCTGCAGCTGAACTGTTCTGCGTGCCAACTTCTTCTCGCACTTGAGGCCGTTCCACCGCATGGTCTCTTTCATCTGCTGTGCTCTCCTGCATGCCAACTTCTACTCGCTGAGGCCTTTCCGCTGCACGGTCATTTTCATCTGCTGAACTGTTCTGCATGGCAACTTCTTCTCGCACTTGAGGCCGTTCCACCGCATGGTCTCTTTTATCTGCCGTGCTCTCCTGCATGCCAACTTCTACTCGCACTGGGGGCCTTTCCGCTGCACGGTCATTTTCATCTGCTGCTGAACTGTTCTGCATGCCAATTTCTTCTTGCGCTCGATAATTTCTTTCATCTGCTGAGCTGTTCTGCCTACCAATGTCTTCTTGGATTTGAAGTCTTTCTGCCGCATGGTGTTTCTCGTTTGTTGAGCTGATGTAGTGGATGTCAACCTTTTCTCGCAGTTGAGGCGTTTCCGCCGCATGGTCTTTTTCATCTGCTGGAGCGCAGGCTGCGTTGTCCGCTGAGCTGTGTTGGGCGACTTTTTTCAGCAGGATTTCCAATTCGTCCGCAAGCTGGTGAGCTGGCTTCTTTGTCGTTTCCTCGACACAACGCGGTAAATAGTCATGAAATTCATCGGCAAGTTGGAACTCGTCGAAAACAGAAGAGCTCCGTGTCCTACAACCTACTTTAAGCAGGGATCCGCATGTCACTGCTTCTTCTTCCATTTCAGCAGAAGACGTAATGCCCGGTTCAGCAACTTCGGTGTTATCCGCTAAACATTGCAGGGCCGGATTGGAGTAGCTTTTCGAACGGAACTCCGGCGCATCCGCTGAGAGCGGCATCTCCATCAACCCGAGTGCCTCCGCCTGTGCACGCAGGCACTCGGCGCGATGGCGGTACATGGGTCCCAGAGACAGTTGGTGTAAAAACAGGACCGACTGCCGTACAAACATGCTTCTACGGTCGCTAGGATGCGTCTGGTTCCGAGCAACTTCTGCCCAGCATCCCTGTGAGGTCTGTGCGTTGCGAAGAACAGTGTACAGCGCCTTGTCTGTAATGCAAGGTGAGAGCTTGGTAAGATGAGCGGGGTGTGTGCTCGAGTTGGACACAACGACAACATGATGATTGGGCTGTGTGAGGTTGTAAGAAGCAAGTGCAGCGGAGGCAAAGATGTGCAGTCCAGATACGTTGAGGAAGAGTGGGCGAAGCCTCCTGGGGAAGTCCGCTGGAGCAGTCAGGACGACAACATTCTTCTTCATCAAGTCAGGAAGCAAGCGTTTTTCAAACGCTTCGGCCTCTCGCGAACGCAGTGCCGCTATGAGCGTTCGCACCTCGGGTACCAAAATGAGCACAATCCCAGCTTCAGCTGATAAATTCTGCAATTCCCGCCAACTCAGCATCTCAGGGAGTCCCTTCAGCATCGCTTGCGCGACTTCGCCATCAATATAGGCGAAGACTGTTTCCTTTTTGACATTAGATACTTTGCTCGCCAACAAGTGCAAAGGTGTGCGCTGATAGTCGAGGTCCAGAATATGCACAGCATTCTCTTCGCAGCATTCTTCAAGATTCGTGTATTTGCATTCACACACTTCGGGCAGCGATACGGGGAGCAAAATGCAGTTTTCCTTGAACCTTATCTGCAAGCGAATGGGATGTGAGCTTAACCGTGAAATCATTGCCCGCAATCCAGCATTTGTCACGCGATTTCGTGAAAGATCTAAGGAAACGAGGGTGTGCAAATACGATCGTTCGGACACCATGATGCCGAGCTTCTCAACGACGGCATCATCCAGTGCGTTGCTCGATAGATTCAGTTCCTGCACGCTCTGCACGTGTGCACTGTCCAAAACTGCCCACAAGAGGTCGAGGTCCTCCAACTCATTTTCGGAAATATTGATGCGGAGTGGTCCGTCCGATGCCGCTACCATAGCTTGTAGCTCTGCGGACAATCTGTGGATACCAATCCCTGCCAGCTTGACAGCATTCCCCGTCGATACTCGGCTGTTGATCGGAGCAACGCCCAAGAACGATGACGTTGGCGCTGCTGGATTCGTGACGACTTGCGCGGGCCAAGGGATGTTTTCGGTTGCCTTGTCACAGGGCCCATCGTTGATGCGCTTTTGAATCTCATCAAATACGAAGGTGACGTGAGCGAAGCATCGGGGTGTCTTCATGCATGTGGTGCGCCCGCAGGCGCCCGCTTTTAAACGCGGATGAAAGATGGTAAAACCGCCGTGTGCCATGTGAAATGCGATCAGTTCGTCTCCGCAAGAATTGTACTCCAACCGCATGAAAAGCGGCTCCTTCGTCCCGCCGTAGTGGCTCTTTGCGAACCGTAACAAGTTCGCTATGCTTTTTGTAACGCTGTTGTGGGACAAGTGCAATTCTTTCGGAAGCAGCTCGCCCTCTGGTAGTCTGCTCATCTGCTCTTCGAACAGCTGCAGTAGGGTTCCGATGCATGTGTCGTCTACCTGGTTGCGATACAAAGCTAAGTACTCTATTGGCACCTTCGATTCGTTCCATAGACGGTTGGCTGCAGATCTCAGTTCAGCCACAGCTCTTTGCCCAATCGCGCTATCCGACATACTGATGCTTAAAGTTGAACCTGGTCGGCTGACACGGAGTTCGTCCGTTATGTACTTTTGCAACTCCCGTATCCGCGTACAGGCCTCCGCTTCGTTCTGCGTAGAGCATTTTACGATAATGTACCATGCATCCCGTCTAGCATGCCAGCGAACGTCATGTGTCATTACTTTTTCCTCCCGCCCGTAGAGAAATGACCCCACCCAATTCAGAGGCTAGATGTCCAATTTTGGATTGCACCTAAATCATTCTGCTACGTGAGGCTCTGATTGAAAAGGTGAGCCCGAACAACTTTCGTTCAAGCTTTCTCAGTCAAGGACGCGATTGCGATGTGCCGACAACCGGATTGTATATCCGTTGTGTGATTCTCCTCTGGCCTTTTGTGTTGGGACGCGTTTCTCCAGCACACTACCGACTTCATGCCACTTCAATCACCGTGGCCATGCACAATCAAGCCCTCAAGAATTGCTCGGTGCGGGGGTGTGTTGATACTATTTTCTATATCATCAAAAAGACAACATCAATCTAGATAACTGTGGGTCATGGCCCACCATTCGGGCTCCGAAACCTCTCGGCGAGTCGGTGTCTGTGCTACCCTGGTTGTCACACTTTAACGAAAAGGTAGCTGGAGTTGGAAAGAGGCGGCTAGCATGCAGGAAACGTTGTCCATCTCGAAGCCTGACGACGAACCTCACCATCCTGGGAGGCAGTCTCGATACTGGTGTAATCCACAAGAACTCGGTCAAACCATTCGTCAGATTTTCCTCGGTCCAGCCTGGTTTGAGTCGTCGGCACGGCCACAGAAAAGGTAACACGCTGTACTAGCGCGCAGATTTCGACACATGGCAAGGACTGTCGACGAGCATTCGAGTCTTGAAATATTGTCGCCAAACCCCACCTTCAAGTGTACGGGCAATGACTGAATGGATGACACTACGCATCTTCCCGCGGTTGAAAGAGTTTCTCTTCTCTTCGCCATGGGACATCGTCAGGTTGTTCCTTGGATACGAGCTGCTTGCAAAAATCCTCAAGGGCCTCGTCGGGGTTTCTGAGATTGCAACTGGCTGGCCGCGAAGAGTTCTCGGGAACTGCGAGAAACACCGAGGTTTCTTCGCAGAGTCTCTCAATCCGTTTCTGTACGGCGAGTGGCACGCTATCCACGAGCGTGCGGAGGTATGTAACGGCGTCGGATAGAACTTTTGACTCCGAACACGACTGGAAAGAAGGGGCCTCCCCCGACTTCAGTAAGTCGCTTAAACAGTTTTCGGTGATGCGGGGCACAATGCTCTCCACTGGTGATGGGTCTTGAGGACTGGATACAACGACAATGTTTTCCGACGGAAACTCTCGTCGGAAGCAAGCAACCGCGCTGAAGACATCCCTTGACGCAAACGAGGGCATCTCCGGGACACGCACTTGCACTACCGAGCCGGTGTCTGTCAGACGAGGAAGCAGTCGCTCTGAAAATGCCTCGGCTTCCCTGCCTGTCATCGAGGACAACGCACTACAGACGTCAGGGGTCAGGACACACACCACATTGCCAGCTGCTTTGTCTTGCAACAGGCGCGACCACGACAAATTCTTTCCCTTCAACATACGGATTGAGAGCGCCGGATCTGGAAATGCGTACACCTGGCTCTGTTTGTCGAAGCTCTTAACGACGTCTTCAAAGTGCCTTGTCTGCACCGTATGATCCTTTACGTGGCAGATGATTCCCTTCTTCTGCTTACATGACTCTTCTGAACATGGACTGTTCATTGGACACATCACCGTTTCAAATTTTGGCAGAGCTGAGACCTCGATTAAGTTATCCCTCAACCGCATCGAAATCGTGTGATCGCCCTTTGCTTGCTGGATGTGCGCCGCAAAGGTTTCCAGTTCGGCAGCTGTTAACAGATTATCGGAGAGGTCAATCGTTCGCAACAAGCACTCAGTCGCCAGTTCCCCCAGAAACTGACCGCTGGCACCATTTTGTTCGCCTCCGAGTTTGTTGTGTGCCAAGTTGAGTGCAGTGATGCGGCGCGGCCTTTTCATATGTTTAAGGATGCTTACTAATTCCTCAAGCTTCTTAACATCCAAGTCGTTAGAGCTCAAGTCGACATAAATCGGGGAGTTCCCGAGCTCTTCGCTCAGGACAACCCTGCGGAGGATTCGAAGGGCTTCGGCGCACCCCAGCTTTCCCAGTTTCAGCTTCCACTGGTAGCCTACCTCTTCCTCCAAATACCTTGCCACATCGTCAATCACGATGTGGGCTCCGCAGCGACCTCGTGCCAAAGCGCCACCTCTGCTTTGGCACGTTGCAGTTTTGCACCGTTGTTGACCCGGGGTCAAAACGGAGAAATAACTTGGTTCGTCCCGCAGCAATGGGACTGAGCACCCGACCAACTGAAGTTGTAAGGGGGGGCGAGAGCCACCGTATTGCAATCCGTTGAAAGAACTTCCCGCGAACTTTATCAGGTCCAGACTCGATAGAACGATTCCGGGGTTGCCACTGAGGTTCATTTGCGAAGGGAGCACTACTGAGCGGTCCATGCTCAGGTAAAGCATTTGGGGAGCGAGAACATTGTCAAGCAGGTACTTCACGCACGCGTCTGTCAGACATGCGTCCACAAGAGTAAGGCTTTCGAGCACAATATTGCGCTGGCGAAGTGCGTGCATCTCTTCGGCAAACACCTGCATGAAGTGCATATCAGCGCACAAATTCGCAGCTGTCAACTGTATTGTTTTAATATTTAGCTTCCCGGCTAGGGATTCGTGTTGCGCAATCTTGCGCATCTGTTGCACGGCATCTTCCGGCAAGATACGTGTATCGCCCCCTTCAAGGGTACAGAGGAGCGAATCTCCAAAAAGAAGATTTCTTCGACGCTTGACCGCCAACTGCATCTGAGGGGGCTTTTCCATAGTTTTCTTTATCTGCCTTTCCCTCCCTAGACCCGCCTTTGCAGCCTTTCTTTTGTTTTCTTAACCCCGCGACTACGTCAGCCCTGCATCTATTTGGTATCGGAAAAGTAATTGCGAGAGCAGGGCTAGATTCGCTTAACCGCAAATCTCATAATAAGAACTTGTCCCTTTTCATTGCAGTTCCCTTCTTCTTCCAATCAGACACGACCCTTCTGAAAATAATGCCGGGGACAAGGGCAGCAGCACCCGCCGTGCCGCGGAACAGCAGTCAGTTGGTGGGGACCAGCCCCCAGGCGACTCGTCCACGCTGGACCGGTTCTCCCTCCTTTTCCCGCCAGCGAACGGGGGACTGCTGACTCCCTGGGATGGCAATCCGCTACTACCAGTGCCTTTGTCAACACCTTGGGCCTCGCACACGTGTCCGACTCTCCGGCCCGTGTTTCAAGACGGGTAGTAGAACATCGCTGTGTCTGACATGAGCCTGCGAGTGAACGTTTAACCACGTCAGGCCAGCTGGAGCAAGGTCGTTGTCCGAAGACGCCGACACTTACCCTTCGCTGACGATGCCGCGGGTCACCTCCTCAACTCGTTCCCTCACGGCAGCCGCCGAGTCAGAGTCCACCACTAAGATCCGGCGGGAGCATGGGAACGGTGGAGCCGGAGGAAAAGCCTCCTCTTCAGCAACCTTCGTGGATCTGCCAAGGCAAAAGGCCGGCATCGGGCAAGTGTTGTCTCAGTCGCGTCGGAAAACGGCTGGCGCAGAGCTAATTCCGGGCGGTGCCAGGGAGCACTCCTGAGGTGCTTTCCGCTTTCGCGGTGACAAGAACAGAGCCATTTTACGATCACCCTACCGCAGTTCCTCTTGGATACATCCCCCGGAGAAGAGAGGTCATTCTGCGCATCGGCCCCGAGAGGTTGTCATCACGGCTGTGCTCCCGATCGGTCTCGCTTGCACGGCCTGCTCGACCTCCTGAAGGTGTAGAGTTTGTGGAGCACACGTGAATCTACAATCACGCCTGCAAGCGGGCATCGACCCCTTCGAGGCACTGACAGTAAACCTGTCTCGTCTGCCAGCGAGGCACTGACAGTAAACTTGTCTCGTCTGCCAGCGAGGCACTGACAGTAAACTTGTCTCGTCTGCCAGCGAGGCATTGACAGTAAACTTGTCTCGTCTGCCAGCGAGGCACTGACAGTAAACTTGTCTCGTCTGCCAGCGAGGCACTGACAGTAAATTTGTCTTCTCGTCTGCCAGCGAGGCACTGACGGTAAACTTGTCTCTTCTGCCAGCGAGGCACTGACAGTAAACTTGTCTCGTCTGCCAGGGAGCTTGCAAACAAGGTACGATGAAGGTGAAAAGGGCATCAATAGACAAATGGCTTTAGTTCAAATATGAGAGCCGTCGGTAGTGTTCGGGCGGGCAACAGAAATACTCGAGGGACTGCCTTGTGCTCATTTCGAAGGAGGCTAGAGGGGGGGAAAACAATACAACTACAAAGTGGGTCTGTTTTGTTGAACGATTACGCCCGCCACTAAATTTGCCCAGATTAAGCCCAGATTTACCTGTGTTTCGTGTGGGCTACAGCACATTTACCTCCTTCTATCGATATCGCAACTGGCAGTCTCCTCAAGCATTTCCACAAAGCAGGTGGTTATACAAAAAAACAATAGCTCGCGGCTCTGAGCTAGAGAAGCGCACGGATATAAGCCGGTCCACCCCTCCCCGTCGCTGTCTATCACGGTACCCCGTTACACCACGTCTATCAGGTGCACCCCTATTCGCCGGAGCTTCACAGAGTAGCCTGGTTCTGTATTCACGTTCCTCTATCACGCGGGGGAGGACCAGCTTTTTGTGAGTTACCATCTGAGTACTGACATCTGCGAAGGGTGAATTATCTCAGTGCGGCGCCGCCGAGTGGAGTATCAAACAATCCGTTCCGACAGGGGCACAACGGAAGCATCCTCAGGGAGCTCTGCTACGAGGACAGTCGCCCTAAGCCGGATCTGAGGCTTGCACTCGGGGTTTCCAGGTGGCATCCGAAGATGTTTGCTTGCTAGAAGAAGCAGATGGTGATGCCAAACTGGTACTACCCGACTAGTGTAGAGGTGTTGTCAGCAGCAGAGCTCTTGATGGCTCGGCTAAGAGCGCTGTCGTCCTTCGTTCGCACTTTCAGTCTTTTACGGCGGAACCATGAATCAAGTGGTATAGACAGGCGCGTTCTCCTTTGCCTTGCATTTCAGGCACCCAGAAGCAGAAAGAAACTAAGGGTAGATGACCTCCAAACTTTGTTTCTTCGTTGCGCGCAATTTTTTTTTTAATCTTCCGTTGGTTGGCCCGCCTCAACCCGCCGCAACCCCCCGGAGGGCATCGCCAACCCGCCGCAACCCGCCGAAAGGCATCGCCAACCTGCTGAAATCAAGGCCAAACTTCAAAGCTTTCAGCCCCTGTGCGAAGCTTGCAAGGCCAAAGGTTGCGAAGAATACGGTATCGCGAACGCAACCAAGCCCTTCTTGCTAGCCGGTCAGCAGCTGCAAAAAAAGCAGAACGGGTTGCAGTAAAAGCACCCCCAGCGCCAAAGACAGCAGCTGCTGTCCAAGGTTAAGAAGCGTCGCAAAGAGCTCGGTCGCTATCCGCACGTAGGTCGACTTCAAGGGCACCGAGTCTCACCCCATGTTCCCCCCGAAGAACCCGTAAGACCCAAACGCCTTTCGGTCGCTAGAGCTGGCGAGTTTGCGAGCGTATGGTTTTGTATTGTAGCAAGCTAGTTTTACATTCTCGGTCCGCGCCCGAGGTCTTTTAGCGTTTTTTGTGTCCAGAAGCGTCACGGATGCAAGTGGCACACACAGGTTGGGCGTTTTCGAATGGCGGGGAGCCTTCGTGTGCATGCTGCGCATCCAATATTTTATTTGTGTCTTTTCTTTTCTCTTTTGCGCGCATGCGTTCGCTCCGGCGGCAAGGCAAAAACTAAGAAACAAAGTCTGGAGTTTATCTACCCTAAGTTCTCTTTATTGGTAGAGCAGCGGACAAGGAAGACACCAGCCACTGTGCCATTGTGATGCACAGAGCCCGGAGGCGCCAACCCCAGTTGCGCTTCAAACAACACACGCGTAGTCAGTGACAGGGAGCACAGCCGATACGCAGCAGAACCGGTGCCAGTTGCCCAGAAACCCTCTGTCAAAAGGATTGTTGCGGGCATGCTGCAGATACGGCGCGGATTCGGGCTTCATAAACTCGAGTGTTGTGACATTCACAGAGGCCACGACCACGTGCATAGCGCACAACGACATGGAAAAGAAGAACATGCCGACATCGGCGACGGCGAGAGCTATGACAAGCGGGCGTAAAGGCTCGCTCACACGAGCTGGGCGGGAGGCTAACAGCAGGTTGACGAGGTGAGCGCTGGACCATCCAAGCCACCAAGTAACCACCAGCAGAAACACAAGGAAGAGCCGGTGGTTCGCGGATCCTACGCAATTCTTCAACCAGAAGCAGTGATGATCGAACTTCGCCACACAACAGCCACATTTGTGGCAATGCTTTGCCCTCGGAGGACGGATAACCCTGCAGTATCGGCAAAACAACTTCTGCCGCAGATCCTGATTCCTAATAGAATCTGTCACTTGCTCGACATGACTGCGCAAGGAACTAGTCTCATCTCGCTTGGGCAGCCTTCCGGGGTCACTGCGAATTAATCTGACGTAGAGAACGTTCATGACAGCCGTCAGGAGGACGAACGCAGGACTGAAAGTGGTACCCACCAAAACAAAAGCAAGGAACTGTGCAAGCACAAAAAACCCTATAGCGGCTTGGCTGGCTCCTGCAGATTCCGCCTTGTCTTCAACATCAAAATCAATGACGGTTCCCAAGCGATCAAGCAGCTCCAGCTCCTTCTCAACGTCCAGAGGTTCCTCCTCGTCACCTCGCCGCATATTGCGGCGGCTTTTCTTCTCTTATTCCTGACATGCACCCACCCTCCGAACACCTTTTTCCAAAGACCGTCTTCCAGACACTGGGCCGCACCTAGTTATGAACACTTTACACTTCCGCCCTTTGCTTTAAATAATGATGTATCCGAGCAGGGAGAATGAAGAGCCCGCAAAACCGAAAACCCGACGGCCTCCCAGCCGTCGAGTTAGAAGCATCGTATCGGAAAGTAGGTGCGAGATCAGGCAAGGCTTGTGCGCTAGCTTTGTTTAACCGTGAATCGAATAATCAGGGCTTACCCCACATTGTCGCTTTCATTTCGTTCCGGGGCAAAGAGCATAACGGTCAACTCGCAGCCAAGGCCGAGCTCAGCACGGTGCTATAACCTGTCAGCTCTGTGATTTAGAAGCTTGAATCCGGTCCTGGTGCTGCATGATATCTCCGGTACACCAAAAACCACTTGCAAAAAGGATCGTGCCTGGAAACTTCGTGCGTCAGTCTTGCGCAAACTCGAGCGGTGAGGAGGTTGACTTTGGGCCGCAAATATCCCCACTCACCCGACACAGCGTCGCAGCAGCAACTCGCAAAAAAGCGCGCCGACGAGGTTTGCTCACTGCGCGGGTCACATGATTCGAAAGGGTGCTGGAAGATTGAAGAACTTCAACGTAAGGTCTACTAAAAAACAGAAGGAATTGCGTTCTAACCTCAAACTGTTGAAACAGTAGACGATCGGCTGCAAATTAGTTGCAGAAGAGGAAGCAGCGACAACGAGATCATAGAAAGGCAAATGTCAACTACTCTTGACCTGTGCAGTAATGTGCTCGGGCTAGAAGTCGGAAAGTGTTTTCTTCGTATAGGTGCCCCCAAGCACACACCTGGAGGACTTTCACGGTTTCAAGAAGTGAGGAAGGACAGGCAACGTGCGCGCGCTGGTGCCTGAATCTTGACACCCACGCTCCTCCGCCCCCTCCCCCAACGACCCCTCACCAGAACGAGTGGCGACAACGCTCAGAAGGCAGGATCTCCTACTGACCAAATTTCTCTTGCCGATTTAGTACTCTGTCTTACGTGGCCTACAAACACTCCACACAATCAAGCTGCAGAGCCAGAATCAGCCGTTTCGAGATCATCTTAGATGTCTCATTAAGATAGTTCGAGAGCTGGCCTCACTTGGATCGCTTGTGAGCAGACAACGCACCACAAGGGAAACAAGCTACTTCATCTTCTTCGAGAGACGGCGTTCGTCAGTCTTTTGGGCCTTGTCTGTGGCGGCAAAGAGGAGATCCGCTTCTTTGTTGACGGAAGTCCAGCTTTTCTTGATGGCAAATGCCCAAAGAAGAACAGCAGGTAGCGTGCTGACCATGCTGGCATGCCACGACACAAGTAAAATGACCTGAAACGCCAGCAGGCCGGCCCCGACGCGGAGGATGTGCTTGATGTCTTCTTCGTGCAGCTTTCGATCTCGATTCATCTGGTGCACCGGTTTCTTTTTCCCGGTTCTACCAACGAAACGAGCGTACAACCAACCCCACCACCTATGGCCGACGCTGCTTTTAAAGGAGAGTTTGATACCGTCTCACTCGGTGTCTCGACCAGGTTCCGTGTGTGGCCGCGTGCCTCTTCACTTCGCGTATGCCCAAGACCCAGGACACATTTAGAGAGAGACTTCTCTGGCGTATGCCCAAGACCCAGGACACGTTTAGAGAGAGACGAGTTGGAGTGCAGGGACCATCTCTCGACGGAGTTTCCGGTCGCCTCACTACATCCCGTCAGCGAAGGGTAAGTGTCTCCCGCTGGCCTGACGTGGTAAAACGCTCGCAGGCTCACTACACCCCGTACTTCTAAAGCGGGCGTAGATCGTTCCGTCGGGGGCACGGCGCGGGGCGCCGCCCCGATACCGAGGGTGACGGCGTCGGCGTTGACACAGCCGGGGCCGTTCTGGCAGGCGGGGCCGTCTCGCGGGGGGCGTGTATATAGCACAGGCCAGCATAACCTTTTGAAGGTGAACGGAGTTCTATGTCCCCAGGTCGATTCTCTTCGCATCAATCTCCACGTCATCGAAACCGATAGCGGACCATCCGTTCTATAGGTGTCATCGCACTACCACAAGACATGATGTAACTCAGCTCAGGTAAAAGGCAAGGAACTGAGGGCGCCTTCTACTCTTCTAATACTTTTCTATGTGCTGCAAGAAACGAGGCTAGGCATCTCACAACTAAATTCACTCCGCTCTCTGCCCGGAAAAAAAGATGCGAGTTCCAGAAACGCATGGTTCGAATGGGTCCAGGAAAGCGGCAAGAGCGCGCGTCGCATACAAACTAACTCGCACTGTGGAAGAGCGCTAGAGTGTGTACAAAACGTAGCTCAGTGCCACCTGAGAAGGGCAACCTCAGGGCCTTCCACGTCATAAAGCCGTTGAGCACTGGGAGCTTTTAAGTACACGGACCACACGGATCAGCATGCACTGATAAAGCCGTTGAGCAGCGGCTGCCGGCTTATCCCATTATTATTACTATTTATCACGGATTGGAAACGATCGTTTACGAGAATTCGTGATTTTGGCCTAAAAAAAAAACGATCGTGAAAAAAAAAACGATCGTTTTTTTTCCATAGGGGTTTGCTTCGGTGTGTCGAGTGACGAGTAGTTCGAGTAAGGTTTTGTGTATCACATTATTGCCACGACAGCGCTATGGCACTGGAACGAGCAGACAGTCGAGGGTAGGCATCAGATTCGTCTTTGAAGGAGCCCCGTTCATCGGAGTTCGCCGGAGTCGAAGCATTGCCTTAGGTGAAGGAGTCAAAACTCAAGTTACTGGGGGGGGGGTTGAATACAGGAGGTACCTTGAATAGAAGAGGCATTTTGGAAATCTGGAAAAAGGTTGGATTTTTCCTTGGTCCGCATAACGGACCTTTTCGACGATTTTCTGATCCCGATGCAGAGAACCGTGAAAAATAGACCCGGGGACCAAAAAACATGTGCGTGGTTCGTGGGTCTTTGCCAGATGCGGGGCACCGGGCGTGGAACCCACAGATTTTCAATGGAAAGGACGGGAATAGACCCACTGGTTGGTGACATTTCTTTGCTGGCCCATGTAGCAGACCTTTTTCGGCGAATGTGCTCGCGTTCAGCTCCGATGAAGAGAACCGTGCCAAATAGACGGGACCACAAATTACGTGCGTCTCTTCCAAGAAGAAGGGAGTTCCCGCGGGTTCCGGGTTTGCGGTGCTGTTTTCTATTTCTTTTTTCGGGAAAATTGCAGGATCAGCACGCCGAATACAAGAGGTACCTCTTGTATTCGACCCCCCCCAGGAATCATGAAGAAGTACATCAAAACGGACGAGCTGGACAAGAAGCTGGAAATAGCAGAAACTTGTTGGCTTGGTCAAGAGTTGCCACAAGCCGCCACAGCACAGGAGCGCGGCCGAGGGCATCCGGCGGGAGAAGCCACAGCTGGGAAGCGCAATTGCAGCTAGTGTTCGAGGATGAGTCCACAAATAAGTAGAAAAAGCACTTCGATGAGCAGCAAACCTTCAGTCTACGCCGCCAGCCTCAGAGTTGAGTTGGAAAGGATACATGTCGATAATCCTTGAGTGGGCTAGAAAGCGCACGATTGCGGAAAAGGACGAGAAAAAGAGCATGTTGGCTACCCTTTCCTACATGAAAGGCCATGAAACAGCTGAATCTGGCCACCAAAGTCAATTTTGCACAAGAAATAGACGCGCCAAAGATTGGTTGGTTCATAATTACAACAGGAAAATTTGAGAAGCAAAAAACGATCGTTTTTTGAAAACGATAAAAAACGATGATATTTCACTTTCGAAAATGATCGTTTTATATAACTATCGTTTCCAATCCGTGATTTATAAGAGTTGGATTCTGTGATTCAAGCCCAGCGTCCTTTGCACATGCACTCGCAAGCATCAGCACAAGAGGCGATTTGTTTAACATCAATTAAAAGCAAGCCAGGTCAGCAAAACGTCTGCTAGGTCTTCGGCGCAATTCGATGGCAAGTTGCTTTTTAAGCGTCTGTGACGAATTCCACAGCTGGCTGCAGATGAGAAGCGTGTTCAAGGAAAACGTATCCCTCGAAAAGCGTCGAAACTGCCTGTTGTGCCGTTTCATGCAAGGGCGGTCTTCAAAGTGTCTGCGACACAATGCTGAGCGACATCAGCTGGTTGCATATGAAAAGCGTCGCAATGCCTTTGGCTCCGATGAAAATGGAGCACATGTACAGGTCCAGTCGCACGACGTATGGCTGCAGACGCAGCATGTAAACAACGCCTGCCATCTGGACGAGGTATGTCACGATGGCGAAGAGCAGAGGTCCGCGGAATTCGAGCAGGTTGCCTCTCGAAGCAAGCTGCTTGCCAACAAACTCGAGGCCGATGATGAACAGGATCAAGAAGAACTCACCGGGCCACGCTCCAGGAGGATACGGAAGGACAAGGCCTTTGTAGAACAGTGTCGCGTAGCTGCTTATTGCCCAGAGCAGAGCGCAAACCAGGCTGAGATAAAGACTTGCCTGCAGTGGTAACGATGACAGGGACAGCTGCCGCGTGTGCTGCATTGTCGTCGTGCAGCACTGCGCCCCGCCTCCGAACTGTTCACTTCAATATCTGCTAGGCGAGGCGCCTGTGAGTTAGGCCCGCCAAGCGGCGACGACCTGATCCTTCGTTTTCCTTTCACGTGACCCCTCCTACAAAGAGATGAAATGATCCAACATCCTAGAGAGACCGCCTTTCCCTTCAGTCCGGGGACTCGCTTCACCGGTTGTCTATCGTTTTACAGGACGGCAAGTCGTAGCACTGCCGGTAAAAGGACGCATGGTGGCACTGCTGGCGGCCTGAGGGTGACCTGCGATCATTCCTATCTGCCATTGCTATTTGTATCGGCACGGTTCTTGTGTGCTACCAAACGTAACAGCACTTCATAAAAACATGCATAGTGATGCACGTGCGGGGCAGGCCCTTTGCGTCTGCAATCCTTACTTGGGCCAGTTCTTGCGTTAGATTCATTTTTTCTCCGACACACGCATTTCCTCAAGTCAGGACGCAATTGCGCACGAAACGCAAGCTGTTGACTAGCCCAATTGTAGTCAGGTGCTAGTATTTGGACAAACAAAAACTGCTATGACGGCTACTCATGGCGTATTATACCTGAACATCTGTTGAAACCCGAAGAAGGGGCATGTCCTGCTAGTTACCAGCCAACACTGCTTGGCTTCTTTAGTGCGGGATGCATCAACAAAAAAAAGGCAGAAGTAGTGTCCAAAGAAGATCTACCTGATTGCTGAGAGCAACATGAAAAGTACAGTAAGGCTACCAAAAAGCCCATCGAACAGAAGAATAATCAACAGGTGCTTGCAAGCGACGAAGTTGTTGCGTACACGGTGCGTACACGGTGCGTACACGGTGCAACTCGCCTTCAAGCTTTTCACAAACGAAGCGGAATTCTTCTTACTGAGACGTGAGAAGTCAGGTATTGGAGGGGAACTCAACGCAGAAGGTCGTCTGAGCTATTTTGATGGCAGCATAGGACAACTCTAACCCCAGAAACATGCGGGAGTTCTACAACAACAGCAGTGGTGTTTGATTGGCACGGCTTCTCAATGCGTTCCCTTTCCTCACTGACCCGTTCCCATGTGACGACGCCGTTCATTGCGGGTCGGGTTGGTATCGTGTGGCTTCGAAGCGGCTGCATTCGGCACGTGAGACGTTGTACACTCATCATCATATGCCATCCGTTGCCACTGTCCTGCTGTCAACACCCGAGCCTAGCGATTACTCGGACATCTGAAGTCAGCTCATCTGCCGGCCAGGGGGTAGGTAGCTCAGGATCAAGGAAGATTCGAGGTCCCCCAACAAAAAATTCCAAAGCGTGTTGTTCAGGGGAAGAAGTTTGATGTAACCCGGCGGGCTACTGCGCCTCCAGGTACTTTTGCGCAATACTCCTCGATGGGCGCACCCTATGAAATCAAAGTTATCCATCCACTCCTTTCACTATCAACCTTGTTTCTCCGGGACCCCCGCAGTAGTATCCATTCACATTTGTCCACAGTCTCCCGCAGCCGACAGGAGCAGAGCGTCACCAAGCCACCGTCCAAGCTGCTGCCCCACTGCTGGGGAGGGGCAAACCGTTGAAGTGGGGAGAGTCGGGTTGGCTGACGCCGCGGCTGTCATTTGGACTGTGAGCATCAGGGCGCGGGATGGACGTGTAGGAAGAGTGGTCGGGCGAATAAGACTGCGAAAAGGCGGGCGAAGGTTGCGAAGGCTGCCTGCGCGGCACGGCTTGACTGCTCCCGCGCGCGTATGACGGGGCGCCCCGATCGGCGACCAGCCGCTGCGAAGGCGGTTGCTGCGGCAGGTGGGGCTGCACGGGGGGCCGGTGCTGCTGCTGGGCGAAGCGGGCCGCGACCTGCGAAGGCCGGGCCGTGGTTTCGAGTAGCCGGCTGCCCGAAGAGCGCCTTGCGGAGGAAGGGGCCGAGTTGTGGGCGGCGGTCATGGCGGGGGGCGCGTGCAACGACATGTGGCTGGGCGGGGCTGACTGCATCAACCGCGGGTCTGGGCGTGCGCCGGCCAGCCTCTGGCTCATTTCGGCCAGAGACGGCGATCCAACGACAGCCTCGCCCTGCGGGTTCACCCTCACAGGCGATTGCGACCCAGCAGGAGCGAACGATGAGCGAGGCATCGGAAGCTGCACAGAATCTTGCTGGGCAGCGTGGTGGTACATCGCGTTCGGCGAACTAACGCGTGAGGGTGGCTGCGACGGTTGGGAGGGCCGTCGTTGGAGGTGTTGCGTGTGAGCGAGATCGTGTGCGTCGGGCTGCGAAACGGGAAGGAAGAGCGGGGATGCGCGGTCGTCGGATTGACCGTCGTAGACTTGCTGCTGCTGGTGCTGCTGCGGCAAAAACGATGCGGCACTGTGACCAGACGGCGACATTCGGCCGTGCGTGTTATTCGCCCCCTGGACGGGTGACTGCGGCGGTGCACTGATGCCGTGGTCCATGTTGGGCGACCCACGAAGAGCCGAAGACACGTTGTAAACGGACATCCCCGTTGCCGGCTGCTGGTGGCTTGCGTGGGCTGCGTGGTGGCCCATCATTGACTCCTGCTGCAGCTGCAGCTCGTGCATTTTTGTTCGGTCGAAAGCCGGGCGCCGCGGTGGCGGCATGGGATTGCCTCCATCATTGAAAACCGGCCCGGGTCCAACGGAAGCCAACGCGTGCTCCGGTAAAAGAACCCGAATTGGCGAACCTGGTCTTCGAGGCTGCGGGTACGAAGGTGCCGCATTGCAACCGTGTGAAGAGAACGGATCCCGTGCTGCCCAGGTGACGCCGGGTGTTGCCGAATAGTGAGGTATCGACGATGAGGTCGGTTCCGTGCCGGGAGTTCGAATTAACGACCTGCCCGGGGAGGAGCCGCGGGCCTTGAAGCGGGACTGCTCCATGCGGCAGGCCGTCACAGACAGCAGCCGCTGCACGCGTTCTTCCACTTCCGCGACTGTTGGCCCGCTTCCGCAGTCTGGAGGACCCACCTTCATCTGCGCGAGGAGGCGCGGCACCGTCCCAGCGTTGCCTGTGTGTGGGTACTGAAATTCTCTCTGTCTGGGTGGGAAATACTCGAGGGACTGCCTTGTGCTCATTTCGAAGGAGGCTAGAGGGGGAGAAAACACGTTTGTTGAACGCTTAACGCCCGCCACTAAACCCAGATTTACCTGTGTTTCGTGTGGGCTACAGCACATTTACCTCCTTTGATCATTCGCAACTGGCAGTCTCCTGAAGCATTTCCTACAAAGCAGGTGCTTATACAAAACAAGCAGCAGCGCGTGATCAACTTCGAATCGAGGCTGGACTGTGAGTGAGGTACCCGTGTCAGGCAGGAAACCCACGAACCCAAGAGATACACTCTTTCGAGCCTTCTCCGCCATCAGAACAGAGCTGAACTCGAAGACGTCTGCTAGAATTGCTGATTGATTTGTTTACGTTCCGTAGCCTGGCCGGAGTAAGGCACCCAATCCAGTTGTCTTATCTCTCATCACATCTTATCAGTGTGGATCATGAGCACGAGTTGCTTCGCGTTGTCGAGCTGTCTTCAGAGTAACCTTTTGTACGCCTTGCGCTGTCGTGTATCGTTCGCCACGGATACGATGGCGGATGATGGTTGTCGATTCGAAGACAGCCTGTAGACGAAATGTAAATATCGGCACATGAGCCAATTCACCTACCCCCTGATCGAGTGTAATCGAGCGTAATCGAGCGTAATCGAGTGTAATCGAGCGTAATCGAGCGTAATAGAGTGTAGTAGAGTGTAGTAGAGCGTTGTAGAGTGTGATCGAGATTGACACTAGTATTTTGAGTTCGACCACTGGTGGACCCCTGACTGGCCCATGGGCGACCATGTTGACCACTGTCTGGCCCCAGAAGTGCCAAGCATAAGCATACGAGGGACGGAAACCGCAGGCAAGTGGGCGATGTGCATATGAGACCGGAAGCTTTCGGGGACTGCAGGCGAGTTGGTGGCGAAAAGGGACAAAGATCTTCGAGCGACTGTGAGCAGCCTAGCAAGACGGGATGATGAACGATGATGAAAAAAGAAGAAGCGCTAGGCCGCTCGAAAGCACACGAAATCCGCACCTTGCGTTGCAGCACTACAGCAGAAAGACGAGCTTCTTCCTCGGCTCTTGGCACTCCTCTGCCTTCCTCTTCACCAGGACAGTCCCTGGCGGGTCAGCATCCGGTAGCTCCACCGGCTGGTCAGGTAGCTCCGCCGGCGGGTCAGCATCCGGTAGCTCCACCGGCTGGTCAGGTAGCTCCCCCGGCGGGTCAGCATCCGGTAGCTCCACCGGCGGGTCAGCATCCGGTAGCTCCGAGGCCCTGTCTTCGGCTGTGCTCGTGCCTGCAGGCTTCGTCGGCTTCGGCTTCTTCCAGATGTCGAAAAGAGATCTGTAGCTGGACAGATCCTCTTTCGCGGCAGCGGCTCGCCTTTCTTCCTCTCGTCGCGCTTGAGCCCCAACTCGAGAGTCTTGCAAATGAGACCCTCGCTTCTTCTCGACCGCAGCCACCGCGGTCTTCTCCAGCAGAGCGGCGCCCTTTTCACAGCCGCTTATGTGGGCTTCGTAGGGGGCTAGCCTGAGCTTGTCCTTGTCCCCCTCCTTGGCGACGAACACCACCTTTGAGCATCCCACGCAAGATACGGTGGGCGAGATGCCTTTACCGACCTTGAAGGCCGGTTGCAGGTCGGCGCCGGTTAACTTAGCGGCTAGCTGGGCCGCTGTGTTCGCTTGCTTGCCTGCCGCCCGCTTCTCGGTTGCGTCCAGCACGACAATAAGCTGTCGTGCGTCCGCTCTGGCTGCTGCGAACAAGTCCGCCGGCCCAACGACCTCGCGGATGCCGGTGTCATCGTCGTCGAGGCGCGCGGCGGATTTCGGCAGCGTGTACCGAACGGCGGTGGGGGCTAGGGAGACAGTAAAGCCCTCCCTTCGCGCGATCGGCACCGCTGCGTCTCGTGCCTTTTTGACGTACTGCGCAAGGTCGTCACCCCCCTGCTCAACGTACAAAACGGCCTCTGCGGCCGCTGTTCGGTCCTTTTTGGTAAGGAGCTTTTTTGTGCGCTCCCCCCAAATCACCTTCATGGTGAAGCTGATCTCATTCTCGCGCGGCATCTTAGAATTCAAACCCCCTGCAATAAAGTTCACAATGAAAGATTATCAATGCAGCACGAAGCGAAGCACAACCAGATCACACGCTTGAACGCACACAACATTCGAGACAAGGCATCGAATGCACGACAGCCACTGATAGAGAACGACAAGAACGCAAGAGAGATGGGACAAACATATGACGGCATGCGTTTTCGTAGAGTCCGTACAGGCCAGATGGTTTATGTAAGAGCAGCAAGAATGAGGACGTCGTCTGAATGAAAATGAGCCTGCTGACCGCAAACAAAATTACTTGAGCAGAGGAACGAGAAGCTAAAGTGACCCATGGTTAATCAGGAGTCAGCGCTTGACGAATCGTCGGCGCTGTCGGACTCGTCGGACTCGTCAGAATTGTCGGACTCGTCGGAATTGTCGGACCCATTGGACGAGGTACTACTGCCTGACTTGTTCGATGATTTCCCAGCCTTAACCGTAGGGTTCTTTTTCCGACGTTTCACAGAGTGCTTTCCCCCGGGCTTCTCCGGACGCTTTCGCCCGACCTTGCCGTAGGTAGTCGGCAGCTTGAAGTCGGACTTGTCGAAGGCGATGATGGCTTCGAGAAGGTCGCTCATTTTGCCCTTTTTGGGAAGGCGTCGCTTCATGCTTTGACTCAATACGCATGCGCGAGTGCCGTTTTCAGCAATCTCCTTCGGGGTCAACTGCTCGATTGCCTCCAAGCGTGTCTTCGCGATCTCTTCCCTTGCATCGCGCTTGCGCTGGCTTTCATCAGCAAGATTCTGTTTTCGCTGGGTGTGTGCTTCGAACTCGTCTGCCAGGCGGTGGGACCTTTCAATGCAGTTTTCCCATGAACGGTACACCGTATCACAAAGAGTCGAAACGGCGCAGTCCCGAAGCAGCCACTCGCTGATCTCAGGTTCGTTTCCTCCTCGAATAACAGCTATACCCCTGAGTACCTCATCGGTGACAGTCTGGTTCTTGCAGTCTTCAACAGTCTGCTTCACCACACCTACAGGGGTTTCCGTTAAATTCGGATTGCAGTTCGGGGGTGCGTTGGCTGCATTCGACATGTTGATGTACTTGTCGAATTCTAGGCGCTTGAAATGCCGCACGTATTTCATTACGTGCCCAACCAGAACTTCGGCTTCCTCGGAGACTGCAGTACACTCAATTTCTTGGGGTATGTCGGACTGTCGATGGGGAGCGAGGGCGTCTTTTAAAGCTGCTGCGTATCCAGATAGCTTTGCACCAGGCTTGTCCTCGACAAGGAAAACATCTTCGAGTTCCACAACACCGAACTTCAGCTTCGACTTGGATGCGGTTTCCACCACTCGGATCTGCAACGGGACGACGCATCCGAACCAGTCCTTCTTGCCCTGCACGACCAATTTCTGAAGATCGTGGTCACCCACATTCTTGCAGAGGCAACACAGGATGCTGCACCACGCCTCCTTGACGGTGCCGAGCTGGTCAAGATGCCAAAGCAAGTGCGTCAGAGGATAGCAGAGCGACGTGAACAGCAAGCGGAGGACGCGGAGCTTCGGAAGGAACGACGTGCCCACGAGGGCCTCATACAGCTTGAGGAACCGGTTTGGCACACGCTTCTTTGCTATTGGGCTGGACGCGTACAGCAGGACTTGCCGCGTGGAAAGATAAAGCCGCGCCCACTCGGCAAGAGGTTTTCCCCGAATCTCTTCTGAAAGGCTGTAAGCTCCGGCCGTCAGTGTTGAAAACCGACCGGCTTTGACTGGTGCCCAAAACACGCCTGCTGGGCTCACGCCAGCGTTTTCTTCCAGCCAGTGGTGGAAGGCATCGTTTCCTGCGATGAAATCATACGCCAATGGAATGAGTGATCGCAAAGGAAGGTCGGTCGCCAGACATTTTTGGACGGCTTTGTCAGCAAGGTGCAGGCGATGCACGGGCTCCATGATGACCTCGTCGACGGCCCCACAGGCGTACAACTCACTAGCCGTCGTGAAGAGGCCTCTGTCTGTAACAACCTTCTTCATCCTTGGGAGCAGTGCATCGCCAGGGAGATCGAACCCCAAGGCAAGGAGCGACTCTTGCAGCTTCTGAAAGTAGTCCAGCACGTACTGGAGATACTTCGTCGTCGTTGCTGGATCCTTCTGCCGCACAAGTGCTGCAAGCACAAGCCGCGTCCTCCACCTCTGCTCCATCGTGTCCAGGTACGAGAACGTCAGGCAGAGGATATCCTTGCTCCCCGGAAGCTCTCCTGCATCCCCGGCAATGACGAAGTCACCACCCCCAAGCCGGAGCAGAAACTCCATGTCACCGAGGACAAGGTGCCTACCAAGCGCTCGGCGAACAGCCCTATCGCCTGGAACTGGCCCGCACGGAATGCCGAAAGGCCCAAGTACTAGCTGCGCTAAATTGAATATATGCGAGCTAATGCGAGATACTGGTACCCGAGCCCGTACGCACTCGACAACCTGCTTCCGCAAGTCAGCCCGAACTTCCTGGTCTCCAGCTGCACGGCCTGTCTCGGTCATTTTTTCAGACTAATATTCTTGTTTTTATTCCGATTTCAATATCCTGTCATCAGCACCTTTTTAGCCCCGGAAGAAGGTGCGTTAGTGGGTACGTTGAACCGACCAATCAAGATTGCCTGAGTGTTACGCCGTTAATCAATTACTGCAGTACCCCCCCAATTCACCCAAAAGTTGATCGAGTGTAATCGAGCGTAATCGAGCGTAATCGTTTGGATTAGAATGCAAAGAATCTGTGGCGATAATCTGCATCGCCGACGGCGCGGTTATCTCTTCGCACGTGATGTGTCATGCTTTCGCCTCTTTAGCTCGTCTTGATCGTCGCGCTCAGGCGCGCGTTTGGTGCTTCGCTTCTTCTTCGATTGCTCGTCGAGGTTCATCGGTTGCGCGTCGATTTCTGCTTTTTCCCAGCGCCTGGGCGATGGTCGTGGCGCATCGACGCGTCCTTTGCGTCTTTTCGGTACCGGCTCCGCCGCGGAGTCTGATTGCCGCTTCTTCGCTGGCGTTGGCGCCGTCTTCCCGACCTTCGCTGCTGATGTCGGCGTTGATGTTGCGGGTTCTCGCTCGTCTTCCTCTGCTTCCGGCAGAACGAGCACCACGTTCTCACGTTTCGCCTGTCTCGGCGCTGGCGCGGGACCCTCCGGCTCCGCCTTCCTCTTCTTCGCCGTTGTTTCTTCACCTCTCGCCACGGCCGCCCGGTGGTGCCCTTTCCTGCAGCAGTGCCCGGGTCTCCTACTCCTCAGGTCGGCGTGTTTCTTACAGCCGTCGCACGTCGGCATGCCATGATCGAGGCATCGGTGGTGATGGTTGCGACAGCACTCCGCTGTCGTCTTACACGTGGCGCACTGCGTCATCCGGTGCTCGGCACACATTTTTACGGCTAGGCCATCACCCTCCCTGTGATGGGCCTGGCAGCACCACGCCACCGACTTGCCCCGGCGCTTACACACGTCGCACTTCACCTTTTGGTGCCCGGGGCACACCCGCTCACCCCACTTCTCGTGTCGGGGAATCCCTTCCGGCACGAGCCACGGATCCCCTCCGACGACAGCCGACTTCTTCCCTTTCCTCTTCTCCGTAGTGTCATCGAAGGCCGCCCATCTCGCCGCACGCTCCGCCCTTTCTCTTCCGTACGTCGGGAAAAGGTCCATCCCCCACGCCTCGCCGGTGAACGCATGCCGGCTCGCCTTCAGCTGCGTCTCCAAGATTCCCATCGTCTCCTCGCCGCCGCGGAAAATTGGCCTCATCTCGTAGCCCGTGAGGCATGGGGGGGCCCCTACCGTTCTCAATGAACCTATCTTCTCCAGCTTTCTACCCGGCAGAAGCGGCCCCACCCCTTTCCGCTCAAGCGCTTCCCCGATCGTTTTCAGCATCCGCGCCAACATTCTCGCACGGATACACAGCGGCGTCCCACCTGTCGTCGCCACTAAACTGCCCGGTAGATCGAGCCCGGTGTACACTTCGAAGTCTACTGCGAGCTCTGCCGTCGAGACGTCACCCGCTACCGACCAGCACATCCCATCCAGCCAATACTGCAGCGCCCGGAACCACCTCTCTCCTGCTACCGCCGTGAAGGTCCCCGGTCCAGCGATCGCTTCGAAATTCAGCCGGCGCGGGGGGCAGTCGTCAGGGTGCAGTTGTCTCCAGGGGTGGCCGACTGCCCGGTCTCTTCCTTCTCTCTCCAGCCGTCGTCTCTCTTGCATGACTTCCGCCATGAATGTGTGCAGCACTTCGATGTTGATTCGACTTCCCTTCGGCAGAATCCCGTGTTCTTGCAGGCACGGAGGCCAAGTCGAGCGATCTGCGTCAACAATTTCGGCATACTGCTGTTGCATTCGGATTCGTTCATACGCCCGGCACTGCCACCAAATGTGGCCCAGAGTTTCTTCCGTCGCCTCGTCACAGCGTCTGCACAGCCCGTCACCTCCCCACAGCTTAGCAGCATGTGATTCCGTCATCACCGACCCTGCTACGACCTCGGCAACGTCCCGCGTAATCGAGTGTAATCGAGTGTAATCGACGCGTAATCGAGCTAAAGTCATTTTCAGGGGGGCTAGGTGAATTGGCTCAGCACAAGGGTCGCGGAAGAGAATTGCAAAAACAACGAGAATGGGAAGGTTCCGTCCTCCGTCAAGCCCACCTCTATACACGTATTATTCTCAGTGAGAGATTCATTCTTGTGTATCATTTTCCCCCACCTATGTAGGCTATGTGTAGAAAAACTACTTTTCATCACACCGTCTTGCGGGCAAAACACGGCTTTAAAGACACGCAACGTTTGAACTGTAAGTTGTGCACACCGCGGGGAGGTGAATGAGGTCGAGGGAAGCCGGAAGTCATGTAGGAGGGCACTGGCGATGCACTACGAGCACGGCTGGACGCCGTCTCCTGGTGGCGCTTGAGGACGGACAGTTTCATGGCAGGCCCTGTGTTGGTCAGGACCGCATCGACAGCTTCTGCGTCGGTCACCACCCGCCTTCCGTCGACCCCAATGAGTATCATCCCCACTTCGATGCCACACTTCTGTGCCTCGCTGCCGAGGGCGACTTCGTCGATTTTCAAGTCGGGCAGTATAACCATACCGAGCCGGTCGCCGACGTTGTGCGGCATGACCACGTCACATTCCACCCAAACTTCATCGCCAATGACAACTGTCGGCAGCAGCCCGGCGGTCATCTATCGTGGGTCTGCGGGCCTGACCTGAACGTGGGTGTTCTTGCGAAGGGAGGAAACCGCCAAGAGGCACATGTTGAAAACTACAAAATCACGGAAGTCGCAGCTCCACAGTAAGACCGAACGGCAGACTTATGGTTTTTGGTGTCGCATGTTCTCAGCCACCATGATAAGAAGGTCGCAATAGTGGGTAGCTTCCCAAGACTTTTGGGCTGACGAGACTCATTTCACCTTGCACCCTTTGAGACCCTGAGAAGGCCTCGAAGTGGACGTCTGAAAATAGCATCATGTGAGCAGATTTTTGACAAACGAGAGAACCTCGAGCTTCTCCACATCGTTGGCCCACACTCGTTGCATGATCAAACCCTGTCCCGCATGACGGACTCGCACAAGAAAGCAAACGGCAGACGCTTCGACGTAGCAAACGACGTGTTTTTCCCTATCTTTGTCGGAACGGAACGTACGGGAAGAGGATTGTGGGGAAGAGATCAAAGGAGAAAAGGGTGGCGGCCTGGAAGAGGAACTTTTGGGCCGATAAGATGACAAGAACCTTACGAGGGGAATGGAAACTGGGGCAAACTCTGCGGAAGTACGATGTGACACACTCGTCGTCGGCGACTCTCTCTCTCATTCGTCCGGGAGTTTGTCGGGCACACCGTTCTTTCTAGGCAGCAAGCAAGTTGACTCAATACTCTTCACAAAGCAAGCAAGAAATGGCCGCCGTATGTGGACCGATGTATTTGGGACCTGAGAGCTTTGATCAGGAATATCAAACAAACTAACAACTATTTCTCTACACGAGTCCGATCCTTCTCGAAACTGGGTTTGATGCCACGTTTTTAGAGTGAAGCAAACCGGAGTAAGGGTCGTGCACTGATACGCGCAATAACGGACGATCAGCATCAACTGTGCAATGATGATGAGAAATGATACGTTGAAAGATTCTTGTTTTTCGCATGCACAGGACATAAATCTCTCTCGGCTTCCTGCACTAGCACTCTTATTGGCGGGTGTCGTTGACCTGTCTTAGAGTGAAAGTTCGCTTTCTTCAGTGCAGCAGTTACTACAGGATCAACTTGAAATACTCATAAAGGCTAGCGGACCGACACAAGATCGCCACCGTTTCCCCCGATTTATCTGTCGGGGCTACTTGCGAGAGAGAGAGAGACGAGTTAGAGTACAGGGACTATCTCTCCGGGGAGTATCCGGTCGCCCCACTAGCTTCATGATTAGTATGTTGCTTTGCATGAGCAATATCCTATCTTTCTCCCGCGGCCTACTGATATCTAAAAGCGAGAAGCGCGGCGCCGATTTCCCCCCTGCTAAGAGAATGAAACGAGTACCGTGCGCTGCTGGAATGGAAAGAAATGCGTAGTTTTGTTGAAAGGGCGAAGAAATTGTGAAGATGAACCACCGAACAAGAAGGTAATGCGAAGGAAGAGTGAAGAGAAGAGAAGACGCAGTTGACGGTGTGAAGCCAAAGCTGTCAGTGGAAACGAAGTTGTAAAACAACCGACGCAGAACAACTGCGGAAATCCGGCCAACTTAGTGTGTTCGCAGGTGCCGGATAGGTGCCGCCATCCACATGTTCGCGGTCCTCTACAGCCTTATATGCATCCTCATATGCTAGGTATTTAGGGTGCCACACATACGTAGTGCACCGCGCAGTTCTGCTACATGGACACAGCCCAATACATAGCTCTTCTGGCGGGCTTGGGAATTGGAAGGTTAGTGCACCCGTAGGGTTCTTACCTGCGGGCCTTTACAGCCCACCTGATGTCCATCCTCATGTGCCAGTTACTCAGGGTGCTACATACGCAGTACTATTATAAACGTACAACCCAATACCGAGCTCTTCTCGGGCTTAGGTATTCGGTATGTGCGCACCGTACGTGACTCATTGTGAATTGTGATGTGCGGTTCTTACAGTGAGCGCTAAGCTCCAAGTTTGTGTTCTCTTCGTTGCAATGGACGCTTCGCAGAGCGGAGTGCGCCGTGTCCGAGGTTCGCGTTAGTGCTTTTCAGAGTGAAAGCATAACCGGGTTTCGTGTGTTCTACCGGAAGAGATTCACAAACGATTGCAACGGTCATCGGAATAACCCACATTAACATCGTCTGCAAAATCTGTTCCCTCCATCCCCCCATGGGTGCTCCTTGCATTCCTCTTTCTGAATTGTTGAGTTGGATATGAGGGAATCACGTGCACGCGGTCATAGCGGCGTGACAAAAAAAGAATGAAAACGGTCTATTGCACAAAGACTGCTCACAGAAACTCACGTAAAACAGGCAGTTGTTAGTAGGATTGTCCTTTGACGATGTCCGATGACTTGTCCCGTTTATCGGAATTCAATGTGGGCCGGCCCCACACGAGGCACGCGCCCAAGACCCGTGCCAGACTATGTATCAGTCTCCATGTTTGCACTTTCCTCCGTGTAGGGGGAGAAACCATGCTAGCACCACGCGACTACTTACCAGCCTTTCGCTCCCACAATACACTCGACGCGACTATGAGAAGACCAGTCTGCAGTGCCCATACGATAACCCTTTGCCAACAATGACAAACAGCACTCCCTAGGCCCTTCGTGACTCAGCTCAGAAACCCACTCGGCGGCATGATACCAGAAACTCGGCCCACGATACAAGAAACCGGCCATACTTTTCCGCAATATGGCTGAGCAGCGGTTCAGGGGGTGCGTCAGGCAAATGTACAGTTCCATCCCTACTACCGGGGGGAAAATCTTAGTTGCGTGTTCAGGCGCTACTTGCCTCTCATGTGTTTGATGCTAGCATCAAGTCTTCTTCGCGGAATGCAGAGTGGGGGGGACCGCATACATCCGATGCGACTCGTATTCTCGCATATTCTCGTATTGGGGGGTCGCGGCTGCAATTCTCACATGATTCTCGCATGTTCTCGTACGTGCGAGAATATGCGAGAGTGAGATTACTCATAGTACGGCATGCTTGAACACATGAGAAACCGGCAGGAATCAACGTTTTAGGTCGTCTCCGAGGCTTCCGCGGCGCATTTCACCATCACTGGGCCTCCGAACTTCTCCAGCTGCTGCTTCCTCTGTGTAGTGAACATTCCTTTCCTCCTCTGTCTTCACTGCCACAGTTCGTTTCGTCTGTTCGTGGATGCAGGCTTTCAAAGCTGTTTATGAACTCGGGAACCGAATTTTCTTGTGCTTTTAGCGTTATTTGAGGATTAGGTCTCCTTGACTCGCTGTCGCTGGGCTCATTAGATTCCAAGGGCTCATCAGATTACAAGGGCTCATTAGATTCCAAGGGCTCATTAGATTCCCAACCTAATAATGCACCTGCGAAGGCGGCCCCGAGGCCACCAGCCAAAATGCCCGCCTCCTAAGTCAGCGGCAACTGAATGTTAGCCGCCAGCTTCACGAAACGAGCTGTGGCAGAGGTAATCGTAGAAAAAAACACGAGAAGCCGCAGCTGGAGAAGTTTGCAGGCACAGTGGCGGACGGAGCACTTGTTGTGAAGCGTGTTTTCAATATTCAAGCATTGAAAGCAATACCAGTGTTGTTGTTGACAACATATTGTGTTGAGGTGTCCTTGTCTTGAAAGCAAGCGCCCCCCCCGGGGGGGGGGGGGGGGGGTTGCAAGAACGTGCTTGGAATGGATATGTGCTCAACACCGCACTGGTCCCGTCTGCGCCGTGTTTCGGTCCTTTAACCGGTCCTTTCGCCCCCCCGGGGGGGGGGAGCGTTATTCTTTGTACTGGCACTCCCCTGTGCTGGCAAGACACGTAGTGGCAAGAGTAGTGTTTGACAGGCCAGTCGGACAGCGGGTGCAGGGGGCACGGTCTTGCTTCATGCTTCTTCACTACACCAGGGTGTAGTAAAGGGCCCGCCCACCACCACCCCGGCGCAATGGTCGACTACGTTCCCAAGCCACGTTCTGCACACCACAGCTGCAATGTCACGGATTGTCCCACTGTCAGCCATCACGGGCCTTTTGAAACAGCACGCAACGTTCGCAAAAAGGCGTAACCGTGTGCCGTAGCTGGAAGCGGAGCAGCTGGGGGGCGAGACAGTGTCACGAACATTTCCGGAGTTGGGGCCGCACTGAAAAACAATCGACTGATGATGAGGTGATGAAAATGATGGTGCAATTGTTCTTCGCGTGCACAGGGCGTGAATATCTCTCGGGAGCGTGTGCATTTTTTTCGTTGGCTTTTTCTTGTGCAACCGTTGTTCTGGAAATGATCCCTTCAGTACAATATATATTTAAGAAAGAGAAAACAAAAAAAGAGAGGAAGAAAGTTTTCGTGCAGGAACGAGAAGGACTTCAGATCCTTCGCTGCTCGCTCGGGTTGCAACTGTATTGAACCTGAAAAAGAAACGAGATGCGCAATGGGACAATGGTGGACCACTTCCTCACGGAACAGCCTCGGAGACGCCCAAGAATCGAGGAGCCGGAAGGAACAATCGGACCGTTCAGCCGTGTCTTGACTTTTGGAGCTTGCCTGCTGCCCAACAATGTCGTTCATGCTTCTCTCGTAGGCGAGGGTTTCACGTATCTGCTTCGAGCGACGCGTCACGGCGTCGCGGAGTCATCCACTTGGGCACAGTTTCATACAGAATACCCCCTCCGGAAGATATTCGACGGCAAAGGCAGTTCCCTGCGCAACATCTGTAATTGTTGCTACCTGCAAATCCGGACTGGGTGTTCTCCCTATTATTTTCGCGTTTTCTTCTTTGTTTGGTTGCAGGGGTGCTCTGGCGAAGCCGGCTAGTATTGGGCGTTCACCAGCAGCACCACGCATGGACAAGACATGTGTTGCACGCGATCTTTTCTTCGTTGGAAAATGCAAAAATAAAGGAGAAAGAAACCCGTATTCGGGAGGGCAAAGTTTCGAGGTTAGGAATAATCAGGTATGATCGGCGGAATGGCTTGTGTATAAGGGGAGCAGGTGTGTTCAGGACTTGACGAGTTTGCAATGTTTACTGAAGATATCAGCAGGAGCAACCAGATTTGTCCCTCCGGCGTGGCGAATCGTCAGCAGACGGAACGAAACCCCCCTGGTCATTGTCGTCATCCTTCTGCTGTCGCATGAGCACAGTCTTTGCTACCTGTGATGTCATTAGATTGAGGGAAAAAAGGAAGCACGCACAAACAAAACAACGAGTGCGCATCACCGACAGGTGAGCCAAGCCCGGAACATTTTCCAAGTCTCGGACGGGTGCCACCAAGGCAGGATGTGGCCGTCGGACTTTTTTGTTTCCTCCATACACCACCAGCAGCAATACCTACAGCCTTTGCAGTCCACGAAAAAGAATCTTGCGAACACGGATCCCTCTGTTGCGCCAAGGGGGTAAAAAGCACACCTTCAGGAAGGCCTCCTCGATGAACTCGCCTGTGACCGCAGAAGTCTCGAAGTGCATAAGACCCTCCTGCTGGGCCAGCTGTGAAGCCTCGATGTGGGTAACCTGGCGCTGCTCGCTGACACCAATGTCAGCTTTGTTTCCGACGAGCATTACAACAACGTCTTGCCCAGTCCAAACCCTCGCATCTTTAAGCCATTGGCTCACTGCCGCGTATGAGTCTCTGTTGGTGATGTCGTACACCAGGAGACAACCGACAGCGCCCCGGTAGTAGCTTCGGGTGACGGATCGGTATCTCTCCTGTCCGGCGGTGTCCCAAATCTGCAGCTTCACCTTCTTCCCCATCAGCTCGACGACCTTCGCACCGAATTCGACTCCGATTGTGTGCGTTCGGTCTTCAATAAACTTGTCCTCGATGAACCGGTGCAGGATGCAACTCTTCCCCGTGCCGCTGTTCCCGATCAGAATGAATTTCATCAGCAGGTCGGCATCGTATCTGTCGCCTGACATACTTGTGGATGTCTTATTTCTGCTGCTAATTCTTCTGATCCGTGCGATAGTTGTTCCTATGTGCTTTAAGTTGGCAAATGTCTAGTCCAACGTACCTCGGGGACCTTGCACTTGCCTCCGCTCTGCGCGAAGCTTGACACACTGCTTCTTGTACTAACGAATACACGCGTGTCTTTATTGAGAGCAGGAGCGACGATTGGCAGGCAGACTGTGACCAATACGGATCGCGAGTACTGCCAACGCGCAAACACGGAAGATCTCCCCTCGTCAAGAACATTCTTCTCGGCCGAAGCTACATGCGCTTCGTGCACACTCATATACGCATTTCTTTCCGAATAAACCGAACGAAAGGAAGGAGCAAGTAACCAAACTGCGTTCAGGCAAGTTTGCCTGCTTTTCCCAGCGCTGGAATAAAAGAGAAAAAGGAATCAGAGACAGGGAGAGAACAATGGGGAACAAATGAACACCGTGGAGTGGATACAAGCTAAAGAAAATGAAAACAAAATATTTATGCGACAAAATATATCGGTGGAAAAGATAGAAGCTGTGATCTTTCTGCGTTGAGAAAAAAGAAACGGCCAATATACACGTTCTCTGCCTGCGCTTGGTACGGCCGATCATCGTTCAAGTGAGTGAGTTACCCATACCGATGGAGTGGGTCTAAGTGTGCTGGCCAAGCATTTATTTTTCTCAACGAACCTTGGTTTTCCGCGGGCAGAAATATTGCCTGGAGAGAGCGTGAAACGAGAGGGGGGTGCGGCACACATGAGCGGAAGAAAATTCAGAGAGGTGTTTGTTCCGGGATCATGCAACTCATTCAGATTCAGCGGTCGAACACTGCAAAAGGGGAAAAGGACTCGAATCAGGCGAAAAGGAGTGAGCAGTCACTGCGTTGAAAACTTACGCAGTTTCCAACTCCATTCGAAGGCTAGCTCGAGGCCCTCCTCGGGACGACAAGGTATAAAGGAGTTGCGGTAGTTTCGCGGGAAACGGACAGGAAGGTAGGGACTGCCTTTCGGGGTTTGCTTTGCCTCAACAAACCCAAAGGCACACACACACACACACACACACACACAGCACGTTTTCTCGTGAGCACACAGCATCCGTACAGGGAGAACTTAATGGAAGGTGGTTTGTAAGACCATGCTCGGGTATCGTGTGCCCCCCTGCCTTCCTGTTTCGGTCGACCCACGGACACATTTGGTAGACTGTGCTGAGGTGGTATGCTAAAGTTTCACGTTTCGAAGACAGCGGCCAGTCTCTCCCAGTGCCCCCTCTTTGCTCGGCGCAGCCGGGACTGTGTCCAGGCTACTGAGGGAGAAACGGACGGACGTCATTTCGGAAACAAGAAGATCAACTAGAATAAACAAGTAAGAAAAAAGGAGGGAAGACAAGACAAGTACAGAGAGAGATTAAGGGGGAGGTGGGATGGCGGGAGGTGATAGGTGGAGGGGAAGCGTGGCGTTGCGGCCACCGCGGACAACGTTCTAAAGCCATTCGTGTTCGTTTCGATCTCTGTGGCGGATTCTGAGGTCTTGAAGGCTTTCTCTGCGAAAAGATGCCCAATAAAGACGGGCTTGTCGGAATGTCCGGCGCTGCGCAAGCGCGCTTGCCGCCGAAAAGGCTTTTTTTTTGAGGGTTCGTTTTTTGTGTTTCCGGCGATATTTTTTTTTTTTTTTTTCGTTCTTCTATTTTTTAAGGGAGTTTCTTCGGGGTCAGTGAGCTTTCGAGCAGAAAACCTTCCCGTTGCTACCGCTGTTGTTGTTGTTTTTGTTGGATACGAGGAGGTTCCGGGAGGTGTGGGAATCAATGTTGGCGTCCGCCAGCTGTAACGAACGCAAAACCGCATCGGCTCTTGCATTTTTTCAAGCGCCACCTCCGACACTTGAACCCCAATGGAATTTCAAGCGAACGTTCACGCTGCGAAATAGTCGAGAGCACCGATTCCTCGCTATTCCATGCCGTACCGTATCCGCGGGCGAACGCCTGCGTTGGGCAGGTCCACCTATCTAGCTACTGGGGGAATCATTCGTATTTAGCGCTAGTATAGGACACGCCACGACAAAATCTGCCGTACGAAAAGATGCCATACAAAAAAAAAAACGAATGTTTTCCGGTTCTCGCTTTAGAGGTTCGGTGTTTTAGGGCATTTTTCAGAGTGAAAGTTCGCTTTTATGAAGGGCTCGGTTCCTTCTTTCGACTTCCGTACCGTGAGAAAGGGCACTTTACGAACCACTGCTTTGTGCACCGGTGTGTATCGGAAGAAAGACAACAACCCAGGGTCTTTACTTGTTGAGGTGAGAAATGCTCGAGAGGTGGCTCATTGCATACTTCGACGGAGGCCAGGGGAAAACGCAACAACAACGTGGGTCCTTTGTTGTTGAACGCTTGAGCCCCGCGCTAAACCCAGATTTACCTGTGTTTCGTGGACTTGAGCACATGTCCTTCTGTGAGACTTTCGCAGCTGGCGACTTCCGAGCCATCCAACGTCTTTGCTAGCCTTCGAGAATTTCCCACGAAGCAGGTGCTTTTTAGAGTGAAAGTATTTCAAAAATAAGAGCTCGTCACTCGCACAACCGCGGCTGATACAAAACTAATGATGATGATGATGATGATGATGATGATGATGATGATGATGATGATGATGTGAAGAGAGAGTTGTTTTCGTTGAACGCAGTGCCTGATCGTTTTTTACGTAAAGCTGGATTCAGGACGCAAGTGAAAACGCCGCGGTTTGCGGCGACGAGCTTCTCATTTCCTCCAACATGTTTGGTAAAAAAGAAAAGCTGGGGGAAAAGGGGCCGGGGGCCCGTAGGGTGAGGGAGAACTGTCTTGCTATGGCACGCACACGCACTCGGGTGGGTTCTGCGGAGGGTCCATTGGTACAGTCATGCTCCAGGATGTTAAAGTGAAGGAAAACTACGGCCGCAGCCTGCCCTTTTCACGGGTTGCTTGGTCTATCCATTTTCAAACGGCTGAAGCAAAAACCGTCCTTCTGCTCCCTTTTTCGCCATTTCGCTACTCTTGTCCGCTCTCGACGCGTGGCAGGGTGCTGCTTCTTCCGACTGTGTTGCGTTAAACCCCTCAATCTCTTGTTTCTAATTTGACTGTGCGTGCTGGTTGTCCGACTTCCCCGTGGTCTTGCCCTGTTTCTCAGGTTCGGAATCCAAACTAACCACCAAAACTCGCCTTCCTAAGCCACGTTACGTTTAGCCTACAATAGCAGCTTCTATTTTTTCAAGTAGCTTCAGTGCCCGTTAAGGCCGACCAGCAATAACGCTTCACCGAAAAGGCGAGTTGAGCATTTCGCCGATCGACTGTACAGGCATACTTTGGCCAAATGCTAACGTTCGGACGCATATTCATACTATTCTGGAAAACAGAGGAGGTTCAGACTTTTTCCCTTTTGCAGTAGCCTGCCGCGGTGCTACCCTGTCCTTGCGCCCTTCCGCTGACCTCTTTGTGAGGGATCCTCCAGATTCAAGAGACCCTGGCTCTGGACGCAACGGGAGGGGCAAATAAAAAAATGCCGGCAGGTAGATGGAGTCTGGATGTCGTTTAGGCTAGCGGAAAGAAGGATAGACGGCAATAGAAAGCAAAGATCAATCTGGTGGAAAACGGCATGGGGAGGAGGTAAAAAGCATGCATTCTGAAAGCTGTCGGGTAAACAGCTCTCCCAAGTGCGACGATCAGCGCTACTTCTGCTTTGCGAAGTTGTTTGCAGAACTCGTTGTTTCGTTAGACGAAAGAAATGAACTTGCACAAAGACGTTGGATGGCTCCTTCTTCCTCTTCTGTCGTATCGAAAAAGGTTTTCACCCCTGCTACACGCTTTCGGTGTGCCTTTTAACAACCGTCGACGGAAAGGATTGAACTCAGCACAAAGAGGCCTGCTGTTACTGTCTACGATCTCGCGTTTTGCTGCCATATCTTCTGAGACCGAGAAGTTCTGCGCGCTTCCAGGGATATTCTAGAGTAAAATAATCTTCATGTCTCCGGCTGACGGTGGGGACGCCCCGATCGAGGGGAGCGAGGTCGGGAACAAGGAAGAGGGAGGAATTGCCTGTGTTATTTTTCCAATTCCGAATCCTTAAGTTTCCGAATCGTCCCCTTCCAACCTTCCTTCTAAAGCAAGTGGACTTCAAACACTCAGGGCTTGTCGCCCAATACCTCTTGTCTCTCTTTGGGTCCTCACTCGACCCCCCTAGACTCACCGAAGGTGCTCAAACAAGTTTGCTAGAAAGGACCGGGCTGCTCTTTCGGGGCAGCTGGCAGTCTGGATGTTGCCTAGGGAAGCTAGGTCCGACTTCCGCGCAATTACACTAAGTTGCGCGCTCAGGGGGCGCCTGTTCCACCGTCGGCAGACCCGTGGCAACCAAAAGGGCATAAACTGGGTCCAACCCAGCCCCAGATTGTAACGGTATTCCAAGCTCTTGCTGAACTGGTGGTAGCTCAATGAGTAATTTGGACAATGAAAAGTGGTGTGATTTGATAACAATCGAGGAAGTCTTCGGAAGAATTGGAAGACCAATGGCTAGATAAGCTTGGGAGACTTTGCAAACAGGTCGACGAAGGGGTTGGTGTTCGATAGGATACGGACGCGGCGCAAGTAGGACGAAAAGGTAAGGAGGGAGAGACGAGCTTGAGTACAGGGACCTTATCTCGAGGGTTAAATTCGAATTGCGTTGGAGCGTGGGTCATGGTTCCCTGATGCATCTCTTTTTGCATTATTTTGCTCTCCAGCTTTTCCGGTCTGAACACAATTTTTCGTGGAGAATATTCACGTCGTGAAGCAAGTTGTGGTCAAAACACAACCGCGTTCGCTCAGAAGAAGCTGAAGACCTTGAATTGAGCAGATGGTTTCTTGTGTTTGTGCGATTGCGGTAACCCTCGGTTGAACCGATTCAGCGTTCCGTTCATCGGTAACACAAACGTTCCGTTAGAGAGCAGGTAGAGATAAGTAACAAAAGCCAGAGAACAAAACATCTTTTCTTAGAGTTATAGCCCGCTCGATGACGCTTCTTATGGCTTGACAAGACGAGAAGGAAACCCGGGGGCACAAGAAACATTAGGCAGGAACTCGAGCAGGTGCTGTGTTTGGCGTTTCGGTGGCAACTTGTCCAAAGTAGCCGCGGCTTGTGTCACATGGGGACGCCTCTGCCTTCCAGCGCCCCCGGCGCACGGTTCTAGATACCACCGCCCACCTATCTTAGCTGGAAACGCTGTTGGTCTTTGTGTCTTTCCGATAACTTTTCTCCCCCCCCCCGGTCGGCCTCGGTTTGCAGATTTAGACCGTCGGTACAAATCTGCAACATAAACTAATTCCCCGGATAAAAGAAGCCTTCTGTTGCTTTATTTTGGCAATAACAATTTTTGCTTCTAACTTTTTTTTCCTTTTTTTGTCTACATTCAAACACGCCTGGGCAACCTCATGGCGCGCGCAGTGCTGCTTTAACTGAACTACGTGTGCGCGTGGGTAATTCATTGCTAACTCACCGAGCTCTGAAAGTGGGATTTGAGCCCACGGGCACACTGCCACTCGGGCACCGCCTTCTGCAAAGGAGGATGGAGTTCATAGCAACATTCGTTTCACGGGTCGGAGGCTATGTCGTGATAGTACGGGGAAGGGAGGGGCGGATCGCTTGATTTTATTTTCCTCTTCTCTCGGCTCTTCATCGGGTTCCCCCTTCTTTTCGCTTTGGGCAGATACACTACTGCCGTTCGTCTTTTATTCCGTGTTCCTTGAAGTTGCGTTGGTTTTGTGATCCGTCTGTGTGTGTCTAGCGGTACAGAGCGTTGCAAGAAAGAGGGGAGCTTGGCAGACATTGTAGCACGGATCAGAAGGGAGGAAAAAGATAGACGGAGGGTAGCTGTGGGTGCCAGGGGCACACGGTGGACCGGCCATGGTTGGTGACCGCATGTTTCACAGGTTAGATGGCCCGCCAGTCCGCAAAAAAAACGCTCAAAGGTGCCGCCCGGTGCTCGTTTCAGCGGAGGCTAGAGAGAGAAAAACGACCCAGGGTCTTTTTTCCTCTTCGTGGTTGCACCCGGCACCAAACCTCATTTGGTACCGTACGGGTTTTCAACTGACGGCCCCGAGTATTTCTTGCGAAGCAGGAGCTCGTTCAAACGATGCGGGTCAGCTTTCTTTTTTTTTTTTTTAGCAGGTCATTCGAGACGAACAGCCTTCAGCGCAAGACGCGAGGAGACTGGTTTGGCTTAGTCAGTGCTATTCTCCTCCTTGGCTCGTGTGTTAGGAAGAAGAGAGGGCGTACGTACGGCGGACAGTTTCACGTTGCTTTTCCTCAGGAGCCGACTTGGGAAAATGCACTCGTCACTTGACATTCACGACTCATATGAAAACGATGATAACAAGGGGAGAGCTGGTTGCTCATTAACATTTGTCGTAGCTGAGCCACATATATAGCATTGCACTCAAAACGTGCGAATGTAACAACGAGGCGACCGTGCATGCGCTGGCTCCGTTCGGGACGTAGCAAAGTGAAACCGCTGCTTGTGGCGGATACTGTGGTAGGGTCCTGATCAATCCTCGGCAGGGTCTGGTTTTTGGTAGCACAAAAGCGGGCGAAAAATGAAGTAACGCCAGGGGCAGGATCCGCGGTCAGGGGAAAACAAACTTCGTTACTTCGCCGCCAACAGTTCCAAAACAGGACTTCCACATCCCATTTCGCGTTGGCCGGCTCATTGACCCAGACCCTGCTTTCGGAACAAGCTTCTCATTTCCTCCGCATTGCATGATTGGTAAAAAAACAAACAAACAAAAGGAGAGGGGGGCGATGGATGCGGAGGCACCTTGTGCCCCTTGCTCGACAGCTGCCCCTTGCGGGGCAGGAAGAAATGCGTGGTTTTGTGGATGAAATGTGAAAACGGGTGGGGAAATGTGAAACGAAGAGAAACGATGTGTGAGCTAGTCCACCCCTTCTCAAGCAGATAGACCGGGATCATAGACGGGAGAATGCTGTGGTGCCCAGGGAAGACCACGATAGATCAATCATTGAAAAAAGGCAGGTAGTGCTCACTGCTTCCAGGAGAATAGGGTGGACTAGGTCAATGTTTAGCGCCAACCGACACATTCGTACACCGAATGCGCCTACAAACGCTGTGACCGGTCGGGGGGCTCACTATGAGGGGGGTGAGAAGAAAAGGGAACGGGGTACGGAGAATGGAAGAAGAGGAAGGTGACAGACATGACATGAGGTTCTTTCTCGGGAATTCCTTCGGTTGACCCTCTTTGTCGTTTGATGTTTCTTCGTCTTGTGAGCAATACGTTCTCTTGAAGGGTTCCTTTGCAAGCAAAGCGGAGCTTCACAGATTTTCGTTTGGTAGGACAGGCACAGACTCGCAGACATCAACTCTGCCATCTTCTTTCGTTGAGCCGTCAAACGAGTCTGGGTACCTGTGCTAATTTCGGTAACGCCTCTGGGTACACCGACTTTCCGTGTGTACAGCCAGGAAGTAATGGACGCCCAGGATCGGATACGGCAGCGCAACAGGAGACGTCTAGGTATGCATCGCCTTTTCGTTTTGGTCTTTCGTTCTGAGGCTCTTTCCTGATCCCGGGCATGGAAAACGCGTACCTTGTGGAGGCGGGCCTTTGCGCGAGAGATTGCAACCCGCTGTACGGCCAGAAAAGGCACGGTTTGTCTGTGGTAAGAAGACGTTCTAGATTGTATGTGGTCGACTTTTTGTCCTCCCAGCTGCTCTTTTCTCTGGTTCCTTAATCCGCGTGGCTGTGTGTTGTGGGTGGCGGTAGGACGGTACGTCACCACCGTGGCAGCCCCCTACCCGGCTAGCAGGGGAGGTCCCCACCAGATTCTGCTCCCAAAATCTGGCTCAGCAGGGAGATCCCTCGCCCTGGCACTTATGTACAGCAAGGCGTCGAGCGGCTGAGAACCAGAAATTCTGCCCAAAAACAGGAGGTAAGAAGGAAGGACGTGTTCATTGAATCATTCCTTTCATGGGGGTCTCACGCATGAAACGAAGCGAAGCAGCAAAGATCCTTCGGGGACTGTGACTCGGTTTGCGAGTTCCACTTGACGACGATTCTCGTCAAGGATGTCCGGGACGGTTGGTCCTCTGACGGAAATGCACAGAAAAGTGTCACTGTACTTTTTGTACTTTTGTAGGTAGCTTAGCCTCTGCTGAGGAAACACGCCGTTTAGCTCGGGTCACCAAACGGAGTGTCAGCAAAGGAGGTAACCAACAGGGCTCGTCAAGAATGTTTCAAGACGGTTCACCCACTGATAGTCGCGTGCATTCCTGGAGAGATTTTCCTCGACGACAGTTTGTGTCCACAAGCAGCTAGCGCCGCATTCCGGAAATTTGTGTAGAACACGCGGTAATAGGCGGGGGGTTCTTGCACTGCATAATGCTTGCGGTCTTTTTGCGATACCATGCAGGGTCAAAACCTTGTGTCTTTTTGGTAAACGCTGCCGCGGGGCCGACAGAGCCCAAGAAAAAAATTTGGAAAAAAAGGTTTTTGCTCAACTTCATCAAAAGTCACCACAGTTTTGTTCCAAACTTATTTTTTTCAAAACCCCAATTTTTTCCAGAAAAAATGGGTGGCCATTTTTTTTTGGGTCTAAATCCCTCTTACCAAAGAGACACAAGGTTTTGACCCTGCATGATACCGACGAATCTTCGCTCAGCCGATTGCCTGTTTGTGTTTCCGACAATCCCGTATGGGCGTACAGATTGGTGTCTTGTGTTTTTTTTTTTTCTTTTTGTTGTGCGTTTGCTCGATCGAGAGCGGATAACCGCAGGTCGGCGATGCAATGGCGAGTCCGGTTCAATTATTCTTTGGAAAGTGCGTGCGTCTCAACGAGAATACCTGACAGGAGCATCAAGGTAAAAGACGCTACGAAAGAAAAGAACGGACGGAGAAACGGGGAAAGAAACGATGCATGAATGACTCGCCAGCTGCGGTGTGTGCACTTTGCAACACGGGAGTACCTGTCGATAAACCTGTGTCACTGTGCCAGCATTTTGGATCAGATGCGAGCCCCTCCATAGGCTTTGTTGAGCGTCCTTGACGTTCATGCTTTGAGCGACTCCTGCAGGCAGTTCCTCGCAACTGGCCGAAAAAACTTTGCCTCACGACATTGTATGTGGCTAACCGCCTCACGACATTGTATGTGGCTAACCGCAGTGGAAACGAAACAGGGGGAAGCAAACCTTTCGAGGTCTGCGTGTTCATAGTTGCAAAGAATGGGAGAGCAATTCTTGCGCACTTATTATCTTTCAATCACCATGAATTGGTGCCGCAGTTTCCGGCAGTGTTTTCTCCCTCATATTTTAGGAGGGGCGGGGGGGACTTGTTTAGGCAGACTGTCTGAATTACGGAGGGGGGGGGGTTCTCCTTTTAATGTATTATAAAGTTTGAAACTCGTGTGTCCTCTGCAACAAGGTTGCCTCACAAGAAGAGAGGTAACAACAGGAAAGAAGAGAGACAGTGGAATTGGATGGTCGGGGGCACGCACATGGTCTCTGTTGTGGAATGGAATTACGCCTGTGCGCTGTCCAGAGAGCGAGCACAGTGAACGGACAACGTACGCAACATACGACGGTGCACAGGTCTTTTTAAACATGAACCGATATACGCCTCCATAATGATCATTCATCGGAAATGCCTTCTGTAGGAGTTTCAGACTCAGAGACTCAGTGCGAGACCTTAGAGCCCTCGCGATGGTACCTGGTGTCTGTATGGCGAGCACGTGATGTTGAACGCTTGGAGTGAGTGGAAGGCCGTAGCATTGACGACAAGGAAACTGATCCAAATAAATATGGACTTGTCGACACGAGTGAAGCGCCTTGCCCTTCGTGTGCACACGTTGCGCGTACAGCGCCAGCCTTTTGCGGTCCAGTCCAATCCCTATCTTCCTCTTCGTAATGCGTATGCCTGGTGGTTTCCATGGTCCGTATCACGCCATCGATACCAATTGTAACAGAAGGGATGGACTGGCTCACTCAGCATTGTTTTGGCAGTCAGCAACCAGACTGTCAGAAGGGATGGACTGGCTCACTCAGCATTGTTTTAGCAGTCAGCAACCAGACTGTAACAGAAGGGATGGACTGGCTCACTCAGCAGCAACCAGACCAGTTCGCGCATTCTCGGATAACCTAAAGGCGGATGTAAGGGAGGAGGGAATACTTCAGCGTCTTTCAGGAAAAAGTGTTACGAAAGAGAGCCGAACAGCTTATTGTAAAATCTTTGGTCGACGATGGGAAGCTTCTGATAGCAGGCCGTGGGTATATACGGGCTCAGGGTGTAGCGTGCAGAGATTCTATGGTGGGAATGAGCAAGAAGGCAGGAAACAACGTCGCCTTCCGCGTTTCTTTCAGGCTCTTGTTTTGTTGAGCCAGATGGCGTTCGTCAAGTCTTTTGTTGGTGGATGTCGTCGGCAAGGTCAAAAAGCACCGAGCTCAGTGTCTCCTGGGTGACGGAACAAAGAAGGCCTTCTCGCAACGCTGCCCGTCCAAAATTGAGCAGTTTTTGATACCCGCCTTCGGGTACATAAAGTCAGTGAAAGACAGTAAATAACCAACATTTGTGTGTATGTGTGTGTTCTTTTGGTTTTCTACCGAACGCTACAAGCAGAACGGAGTAATTGGGGGGTCCGGTTCTTATTTGTATCATAATATTTGTGTTCAGCTGTTCGTGATTCTCTTTTTTCGTTTTTTTCGGGGGCGGTTTCCCTGTTTTTGGCAGGGGTAGTTTTCGGTTCTTCTTTTTCTTCGTTGCTTGTGTGTTACAGACGATCCTGGCAGAACGTACAGTTCGGTGTCTTGTGACTTACAGTGCTCGCGCCAGGCTCCGTATCCCAGGCGAACCTTGCGGTACAATACTGCACCAACGAGTTCGCATTGGGGCGTGAAGGAGTGGTGGTACGCATCAGGTCAGCTGCTGACGCTGCGCTTTCAGACTTAAAGACTTTGATAGTACGAGCACGCAACCAAGCGCTCAAACAGCAATAAAAAGGGGTAGGCGCGCGTGTTACTGGGAATGGTGGATGTAAGGAAGTCCTGCCCGTGCGCATGGATAGCAAAGGAATATCATTGCTCGAAGTGTTGATTGGAGGCTGAATGCGGACAACGATAGGAAGGAAGTCGGTGCAATCGTGGTAAGAAATGAAATGAGGGCAGGGTTGTTTGTAGTACATTACTTTGCATTCTTCCGACGTGGGTCGGACAGCATTAAACAAAAGAGACGTGCTACAAACTTTGACAAACCCTAGCGAGAGAGAACAAAAAAACGCAAAAGAAAAGGTTGAGTGGAAGAAACGAAAACGAAGGGGTTACAATGGTCCAGAGTGAAAGTTCGCTTGAAAGCTCCGTTTTAAGACTGGAAGTTTATTTGGAACTCCCGCCAGGTGTAGAGTCTCTTGAGGGGGCACTTCTTTAGACTGTTTTGTATTAGAGGGTGAGACTTGAGTTGGTCAGGGACAGTGTGGTACGCTGGACATGAGGCATTATCGTTAAAGACAACCCAGCTTTTTTTTAATGGTCTTCGTGCCCACCTGGTTCCTGCTTCCGCTCTGTGTCGACCGGTTACCGCGGGGCATTGGTTCGAATCAGGGCGGTGCAGAAAGTGCAAGCGCGGCCACTAGCCACATAAAATCTGAGCAGGATCCACAATGTGTCGCCACTTCAGATCCCTGCATCCGAGTTGCAGATTGTTCACAAACTTGGCAACCTTGCACGTTCGAGCAATCTCGTCCGAGCAGGACCATCCCGCAATGGGGTCCTGCTTTGGGCAATGCCGCACAATGCCCAATTATCTGCGGACTCTATGCCATCCATCCTCAACGAACCATCGGGAAAGGTGCTTGTTCCATACGACACAAAGCCCGCAGAACAGGACAGGACTGAGCGGACTGCGGCACCTTAATCCTACTCAAGCTTTACCAAGCTGCGGAAGCCCGGTAGCTGTTGCCGTGTTTCACGGTACACTTGGCAATGCCATTCTTTACAGAGCGCATTCTCACTCTTTTATTTTGTCTTTTGAAAAAGAGTCTTGAGATTGAAAAGGCAGATCCATCATCAGTCTCCTGTGAAAGGTGATTAGTTTTGGTCCTGATAGTATGCCTCGATTTTTGTGGGATAAACAGGAACTTGCGACAGTCATCAAAGCACCTGGCGAAATCGGAATAGTAACAAACTGATTTTCCTGCAGTTTGGTCATACATTTCAGTCCATCGCTTTTTGTGTTTTCCGCTTTTTTTCAGCTTCTTGAATTCTTTTAGGCAGATTTCTTCTTTAGCCCTAAGGTATTTTCGACTTTCTCTTATATCCCTAGCTATTTTCCCTTTTATCCCTAACTAGGGATATAAGGGAAAATAGCTAGGGATATAAGAGAAAACAACTAGGGATGTAAGAGAACCTATTAGGGATATAAGAGAACACATTAGGGATATAAGAGAATGTTTTGTCTCACTGTTCTGCCCACGTGTCCTTCGTGTTTTTTTTTGCCCATTTTTTTGAAACTGCAGGAAGGCGGCTGCGAATGGGAAGAAGCCATACCGCACCCCTGGCATCGTCAAGTAGCCGGAGTTTCAGCTATGAAGGAATGGCATGGCGGCAATGGGTTTCGGAAGAATACAAACGAAGAAAACATGTCTGCACTGGATATACTAGTTGCAATCAGCCACCTGATGCCCTAGGTGGTTCTGACAATGCCCTGGGAACCTTGTTGGCACATGCGGCAGTGACAGGAGTGTCCAACGTCGTTTCTGCACTAAAGGAAGTACCAGGAGTGCTACTGGCGACACTGTGCAACATATTTGCATCCACTGTCTGCCGAAAGAAGCGAGCCCGCCGAATTTGTTTGGGTTAGAATGCAAAGAATCTGTGGCGATAATCTGCATCGCCGACGGCGCTGTTATCTCTTCGCACGTCTCTCCGCCGAATTCGTCCTGTTACCACCGCAGGCAAATGCTCCAGCCCCAGCCCCAAAGCCTGTTCCAGGCACGACACCCATTGACACGGCGGATTCAAAGCTCCGCTCATACACAGCCCATGTGCTACAGCATGACGAAGGCAGTGTTGTTGGTGTGAAGGAAACTGATGGCGTATTCGAGGTTGCTTGTGTCATCCGCAGCTCTGGTGCATACTGCAAAAAAGTCCCTCTCGTGTCTGTTGATGGAACACACCTAACATATGGGGCATCTTGTTCACCGCAATGACAGTGGACGTAGAACAGCAGAGTATCCCTGTGGTGTAGAGCTTTTGACCCAAATTTCCGGCCCAAATTCCAGCCCAATTGTACTCAATTTTACTCAGGACTTCTTTTCTCTTATATCCCTAAAGAGTTTCTCTTATATCCCTGATGCCATTCCCTTATATCCCTAATTAGGGATATAAGGGAAAACTTTTTCAACCCTAGGGATATAAGGTAATTACACCATTCTTTTACCGCGAGTACGAAGTACCTGGGTTGCATTGCAACGGACGATCCCGAAGTTTGCTCGCCTCTGCGCAGATTGCTACGTCCTAGCTGATATTCGTCCGCAGCAAGGGCGGCTTTTTCCTTCTCTTCTTCTATTTTTACTTCACTATATGCAACTATTCTGAACTCCACGCACACATGCGAAACGGAGGAAGCCATTCATCCTCTGTGCACTGTTGTCAAGGATACTCACAGTGCTTGTCACCTGAGGTCCCGGATGTTCTGGTTGGCTCTTGGCTCACCTGGAGGGACAGGTTCTTATGTTAAAGGATGAAGATTCTCCCTCGCGCGCGCGCGCGTGTATAATTGATGAAGACTTCATAAAACATTGGCGTGTCCACTTTCCGCTCTAAGAAACACTAAAGTACAAAAGCACGCGATGGCAGCAGTGCAGTGGTAGTAGTAGTTTGAACTTGTTACAATACTGTGACGATAGACTGCACAGTGCTTCGTAGTAGTAGCGATGAGGTGGTTGACCAGGCCCCCACGAAGCCTTATACACAACACGGCTACAGCACGAGGATGCAGCCCTGCTTAGGTGTGCACTCAGCCATCAGGCCATTGGCTGCTAAGCAACCCCCCGACCGGTCGATTTGCCACTGTGGCCCTCTACTCGCCGGGCGGTGCGGTCAGCACTCCGCGTCGCATCAAGTACATGATGCTGGCGGTTGGGGGGTTGGCCAAAAAATTGAAATGGTCGACAGCTCCCCATGGCAGACGATTGTAATGAAGCACAAAGTCCTACACTGCACCACTCTGAACCCTGCCATCGCTATCCCTTACATGAAACTGCGGCTGAGCTAGATTCGCCGAGACGAGTTACTTTCAGAAACCGGAACATTCCGTACAAGAAATTTGCTTTGCGCCCTGTTGCCATCCTTTGCGTCGACGCAACCACACCCCTTTCTTTAGTGCGAAGGCTCGATTGAAGCCGCCCAGGGTTTAGAGTCTCCGGATGGCGTTCGGCCGTAGGAAAATCCTTTATAGGGGAGCATACTTTTTCACTCCCCCCCACAACCTTTTTGTAACGCCAAGTTTGGGCCCTCTCTTGCTCCTTTTTGCCTGATTGGTTCGTGCGAGAGTGGAGCCGTTTGGCTCTTCTATTCGCCCATTGTTTTCAAGCTTGCACTTCCGGAACAGATTGCAAGCGAGGGGTGAATATCCGATGTTTTTCGGGTTGATCACAGGGTAATAACTTTGGACAAGTGTTTGTTCTCGTCGGTATTATTCCTCTAGCTCGTGGACACATATAGAAGGTGGCCTCGCAGCGGGTTAGGGACCCTCTCTAGTTTCTTCGTCGCCCAGGTCTAGACTTCGATTGGAGAGAGGCGAAGGACAGCTTCTACAGTTTCTGTTCGGCTTGACTTCAGCTAGATGGCTATCAGTGCGTGCAGGCCTCAGAGCCAATCTTTCAGTGGATCAACTCCTTGATTGCACAAGCTGAACGGTCGGTGGTTCAAGGTGCAGTTTTCCCGCATCCAACCGCCGGATGAGTCGTGCCTTTCATCTCGATAAGGACGCGCGCACCGTAAAAACAGATATACACGCATTCAGACGGCTCCCTTTGTCTTCCGCCTCTACTCGCCGTCTGCTAGTATTATTTTTTCCCAACGTACTTTTTTCCCCTCTGCCCGAGTTGTTTCTTCACTGGCATACACCTGCCTGCGTTGCGATATCAGTTCTTGCCCCGCTACCGCGAATTGCGGAAATCGTTGCTATGAGGGCTTCGCCCTGAGGTTGCGCATTACCATTCAGTGTCAGATACCCAATGCTGGAAGAAGACAAGCGCCTTCAGTCGCCAACGTGGGCAGGTGTGTGCTTCACGAGATAGCAACTAATTGTTGCGTCAGTATGCCTGCTTATGCGTGCTATGCAAACGAAGATACAAATAAGAATGAACGAAACAGCAACCACCACAAGAAGCGTCCTGTGTAGTTCTATGGGAGAGTGCGCCTTCAGCGCGTACAGAAACAGAAGGCAGCCGAATGGGAGAGCGGAGACGCTGCACGTCCTTGTCTACAACCCGCAGGACGCTATCATGCATGTAGAAACGTTTCAATCGAAAGACTCTGGCAAGTTCCCAGAGAGTCCGAGTGGTTCAGCGCCTTAACGCCCCTTTCGGCAAAGGACAAATGTGCAAAAGAGACTTGTTACGAGCCCGAACTGCGTTGCTCTTGAAACAACGGACAACACGTTGTTGCTGACAGTCTTCTTGATATATGGTTTGCATTTCCGTCTCCTTCAGCCATCAAGTCGCTGCAGAAAGAATACTGGTAAGAAGAACCGAATTGACGGTGATCTTCGTGTGTTCGCCACAATGACATGACCTCCCCAATAATCCATACACACGGATACTGCAAGCAATCAGGTTCTCTCATACAGAAGAATTGAGAATTGAGAACACTGAGAATTCAGACTTAGTTCGCTTGCGCTTCCGGTACTTTCATGTGCTGAAGAGGTCCACTTGGGACCGATGCAGTATCCCTTTCAAGGGTCTTTGTCACCTTTTCTTTTAGCTTTTGTGTTACCGTTGACCTTTTTTCATTTTCTAGCGTTTTTTTCTGTTTGGAAACCGATGCCAGTAGTAGCTATTAGTATTCCTCTTCTATTTTAATTTTTCCTTTTGCTTATACGTTGACTAGTGATCCACTTTCTCGAAAGAAGCGGATGACAACGAATGATAGGGAGCGGACAGACAGTTCAAACCCCTTGAAGACTCTGAGGAAGGGACGTAAAAACAGATGCATGAGGAAGGGACGTAAAAACAGATGCATGCTGCAAGGCCACCCACCAAAGAAAGTATGGGTTCGCATTTACTTGAGGCTTCCAGTACTCGACTAGTCAAGACCGGAAGGCTGCCCTGGCGACCTTCACCACTGTGGGTAGTAACAAATAAAACTCCAACAACGAAGTCTGAAGTACGAGTGTCCGAAGGCGGAAGCTTGAAGCTGCCGGTCCCAGCAGGGTCATTCGATCTTATTAGACTCGTACTTCTTCTGCCCCCCCCCTTCAGAAACGCCTTTTTTTACCTGCTGCGGTACCTTTTCTCCCTCCTACACGAGAAAAGTCGGGCAAAAAAAATCACTTTTTTTCCCGGGTTTCACTTTTTCTCCCGGGTTTTTTTCCCGGATACTTCAATTTCACCAAAGGGCGAAACAAGGGCGGGAAGATCAGAAAATGCCGAAGAGAAAGCGTTCCCCGAGCGAAAGCAGCTCAGCGAGTGCCTCAGACGAACCCGAGCTACTTCCGGAGGCATCTAAAGAGCGCTATGTTCAGGTTTTCGCAGCGTTCTTGGAGCATGCGAACATAAAGCGACGCAAGAACGGCCGCCTGAGCCGCCGAGCACAAGAGAAGGACTTCATCGGCTTCCTTGCATCAAAGCAAAAGGAAGGCTTCAAGAATTCGACCCTGTGGAGTTACTATTCCATGATCGGGGCATGCGCCCAGACAGAATGGAACATGGTGCTGAAAACAGAGTTCCCCCGCCTTTCAAAGCTGTTGAAAAAGTGGGACAAGTCGTATGTTCGGAAGAAGGCCAAGACGTTCACAGAAGCAGATCTGAACCTTCTTTCCCCCCCCCCCGTTCAACCGTACCGTGAAGCCCAGGAACAGCACAGCAAGTCGGGAACAAAAGTACCTTGCAGCAGGTAAAAAAATAGCGTTTTACTAGTAAATAAGGTGCGTGTCCCTCAAACAAGTTTTTCTCCCTCGGTTGGGTTTTTCTCCCTCACGCCTTTGTTATACTTTCCCCTCCCTTCTTTCATTCAGCGTTGTTTGTGGTTCTTAACCATTTAGGACTATCCCGATGCCCCCGACATTTAAAGTCTCCGTTTCGAATAGTAAGAGTTTGCTTTTCGAAGCCCCCGTTGAGTGAGAGACGGGGTTCGCTTCCCGGCGCGTAGCAACAGGCGGCGGAACTGCAAGTAGATGCCCTTTTCTGCTGCCAAAGGGTGCAGGTACACACGAGAGCAAAGAGAGTTTTCACTTCCCGACGTTGTGTGTCGCAGTCTCGTGTCCTCAACCCAGCTACCGCCCATCCCTGTCTACTTCGCCCGCGATGGCTCGGGGAGCTGGATAACAGTGTTCGACTACGCTGATCCTGACATACATCGGTTTCACACGCCTTCGCCTGCGAACAATTGTGCGTAAAGGTGCTATGCCAGATGAACTGCGATGGTAAGCGCCGGAATAGAACATTATTTCTTCTTTTTGTGTATCCGGCGATATTCGCGTCAGTTGCCTTTTTTTCCTGTTGACAACTTGTGTCAGACTAGCCCGCACGAGGGCGGTGTTTCCTTCAGGCAAAGTCTCCCCTCCAGAAATTTATTATTTTCATCGCGTGCCCGTGTTGCGCGTGTGTGATTGCGGCCCATACTCGCGCACCTTACGTACGGTTTTCTGAGTCTCTGAGTGCTTGGAAGGCCGTGTTGTTGGAGTTGAATGCAGTAGAATAGGATGAAGAAAGGGTGGTACTCGTTCGACGGAGATGCTTCTTGCACCACGCATGTGTTCTTTTCATGATGAGTGCGTGGTGTGTCGGTGCCAAAAACCCCCTTCTCTCCCTACCTACAAGGTCCATACAGTACAACTGGTTGAAAAGAAAAATGGGGCTTCGCGAAACCAAAACCCGTGCGTCTACTTTGCTTCAGACGGATTTTGCACGTTCTGCCCGAAAGTGGTGTCAGTTTTAGACGGTAAGTTGTTTTCCTTAGAACTGGGATTTATTTTCTTATTGTTTGCGTGTGTCTGTCGTTGCATTGGGGGTTACAATACAAAAACTGGTATCCAAGAGAACCAGATTGTCGTAGTTTCTTGTTCGTTCTCGAAGTCTGTTTTTTTTTCCTCTTTTTTTTTTTTCCTTTCGTTTCTTTTTTTTGACACAGAAAGAGGTCCACCGGTCGCGCTGGTACGCTGATTCGCGCATACTCGCAGAGGTGGCCTACTGATGAACTGGCTGTTGTGGATGAAATCGTCGCCTTTTCAATGGTGCTATGGAACTCTTTTTTTGCAGGCGCGCCTCCGGACGGTCGCCTTCGGGTCCTTCACGGGGACATGAAATCCTCTTCAGTGATACACAACAGGTCTTTTTACTTTTCAACGAAAGGCTCGTGGCCCGGAACCACTGTTGTTGTACGTCGTGAAGGGGAGGCAAATTTCAGCAGCGATTGTATACGGGAGAGTTGGAGTGTGACAAGCTGGTGACGGTTTGCATGAGTTTGTCTTCGCCGATCGGAGACCGAGGGGTGGACAACGCCGTGTTGTATGATGTGGCGGACTGCTGCGACGATCCAAGCGAGGTGTCGAGGGCAGCTTTTTCAACGAGAAGCTCGAGGCGGCACTGCTGCGGTAAGTTCAGTTCAGCGATGGCTTGCATGAGGGACTGATGGCCCACGATGTTGTGCAGGGTTGAGACGATACGAGACACCGCGCCCAACGGCGAAGGGGCGGGGTACAGGGGGTCGTCTGACAGGGAGTAAAGTCGCTTCATCGCTGCCCAGTGGCTGTCGTGGCTGTCGGTGAACCGGTACAGCTCCTTGAGCACGATGTGGATGTCGGCGGCGTGTTCTCTTGCCGCTTGCGTTGCGACCGGCAGCAGCTCTTTGATGCAGATGGAGACTGCCGTCTGGTCGACGCTCTGGACGTTGTGCACCTGCGCGCACTGCTGCCTGAGCATCAGAACCAATGCCGCGAAGGCGGCGGACGAGTCGCAGCCGGCAACTATCGTCCGTTTCAGCTCCTGCAGCTCCGCAACTGACACCCACGGCTTGCAGTATTCAGGGGCGAGGAGCATGTCGAAGAGGCAGCCCATCAGGTCGACGAGGGCGCTGGCACGCACCAGCTTCCCGACGGGTGACTTGAAGATGGTGCAGATGGCCCGCTCGAAACTGCTGTACACGGTCCTGTAGCTTTCCACCCGCCGGGCGGCCCCTGTGTCGGTGAAGCCGTTCACCCTCCGCACGATCTGCCGGACCACGTCAGACGCCGACACGTGCGGGAGGATGTCGTCGGCTTGCTTGGCGGGCGTCACCTTCGCGATGCGGTTCGCCATGCAGACGAACCGGTTCATCACTTCTTCGTCGGTGCTCTCGTCTTCGGGGGACCGCACGGGAACACCGAGGCGCGGCGCGTTGGTCGCGATTGCCACCGAAGACCGGGGGCTCGGCGGCGCTCCGAACGAGAACGACGAAAGCGTGCCCCAGTCGGTCTGTCCGGGCGCGCAGCTGGTCACAGGCGACGTCGTCGGCTCGTCCTGCAGCGGGTACCCCGCCGCAGGCTTCCCCTCCGCGTACGGCGGCAGGCACGGCGGCGGCAGGCACGGCGGAGGCACGATCGCCGTCTTCTTCGCGGAAACGCTGGTTTGCTGGGCCCGCGTCGGCACGTGCTGCCGCGAGGCCTGCTGCAGCTGCTGCTGCTGCAGCTGCTGTTGCTGCTGTTGCTGCTGCTGCTGGTGGTGGTGGGAGTCGATCTCCCGCTGGCGGCGCATGTGCTTCTCGCGATCCTGCGGAGAATGCGGCGAAAGCGGCGAAAGCGGGCAGTTGGACGAGTACCCTCCCCGGCTGCTGTGGTGCGTGCGGGCGGTCTGCGGCGCCGGCGGCGGCGGCGTCCTGGTCGGGGTCGACGACGGCGCCGGAATGCCGTAGCTCCGCCCCGCCTTCGAAAAGCCGTGTCCCGCCGCCGCCTGCGCGCTGTGGTGGTTCGGCGTGACCGGGCGTGGCGACGAGCGGGAGCTGAACCCCGCGTGTCCCGGCTTGTGGTCCTTCGCCCGCGGCAGCCCGGCCGGCGGAGGGTACGTCGCCTTCATCTGCGGCGGCACGCTGCCGCCGTTCATCGGCGACCGCGACGGGCTCGGCACCGGGGCGTACTCCCGCCGGGCCGCGCCCGTCGGCGACTTCGCGTGCGACGCGGGCGCCAACTCCTTCCTGGGCGAGCTGCATGGGTACTTCCCGGACATGACTCCCCGCATCGTCGAGTGCCTGCCACTCGTCGGCGCGACCATTATCTTGCTGTTGTGTGTCCTAAAAAAGCTCGATGCAGTAGTCTCTTTTTTTTTTTTCCTCTCTCTCTCTCTTTTCTTAAGACTGCTTTTTGTTGTCTCCGGGTGATGTTCCCTCGGATTCTTTAACTTGGCTGGTCTTTTTTTTGTGTGCTTGTTTTTTCGTGTGCTGTTTCAGCTCGGGTGCCTTCTTTTTAGTGCGGGTTCTGTGAAGTTCCCTTTTTCGATCGGATCGGAGAGTTTCTTTCTGTGTTAGGACGGTTTGCTAGAAGGTTGGTGTTCTTCTTTGTTTTTCTTTTGCCCTGCTGTAGTGATCGTCAACGCGCTGTTGGCGAGGCTCGCTCGTGTTTGTCGAGTTGTCGATTTTTCTCCCATTTCCGTTCAGCCTTGTGCAATTTCTCCAAAGGCTGAATCGTTAAGGCGTGGTGCCTTGTCGGCAAGTCCATTGGGACAACTTCGATTCCAGTTTTGCACGACTGTCCTGGATATTCCTTTTGCTTCTCCCTCTATTCCGTCCAGCTTGCAAGTACACGCTAAACCACTTCTCACCCATTGGAGGGACGGCGGTGTTTCTTGCAGGGCACGCAGCACACAACATTCTCGTGTTGGAGTAATGGATGTTGCAACTGTTGTGCGGGAGCAGATCTTCCACTGGTCACATCGTTTTTCTTCTTCGAATGCCACCGGCCTCGCTACGGCCGGGCCTCTTCTAGGACACTGCTTCGCTTGCGCAGGGCTGGGACACATCCTGTTAGCAGCACACGAGACATTCCAAGGGCCCCAGAACGGTCTTGAAGAAGGTCATCGGCTCAGTTAGACAGGTGGCAAAAAGAAATGCGGCAGGGGGCAGCTACGCACCTGATAACAGGCCGTGCTTAAGAAGCACACGTCGGACAGAGAAGAATTGGAAAGGGGAAGAGAAAAAAAAAAAGACGCGGAGCGGGCAAGTAGTAGGGGTCTGGAAAGAAAAGAACGCCGCTCATAGCACCGGAGTTGCGCAGCTCTCGTGTCCAGGTTCAGGTTCAGGAGCGGTGCAGCGCTCACCGTCGCCTTCGTTGTTTGAAGAAGCACCTGCTTCGCAGGAAATACTCGAGGAAGCCGCTAGCTGCGAAGTGTGAGCTGTGACCCCCAGCGAAACATAGGAGGGGGTTCGTGCCGAGTTGTAAGTGTAAGCGTTCAACAGCATGCCTAGGACGAGGTCCGGGTTCATTTCGTGCACCAGGACGATGCGTTTTGCCATCAGTTGATGATGTTAAACCTTGCACTCTTAGGCGAAGAGCTTCTGACGAGAACTTCTTTTTAGAGCTGAAACTCGCTTTTTAGAGTGAAAGTTTGAAATTTTGAAAAAGAATTTCGCAGAAGAACTGCAAGGGGGTGGTGTCCCGCAATCAGTCACCACCATGCTATGCAATGCAGCACGTGGTAGCTTGCCACTTCCTCGGCATTCCCCGCAGAAACGACTTCTCGACCCCCAGGAAGAGGGTGGGGCGCGTCCCCAGTCTGCACACGAGCGCGCAACCGAATAATGGATTGCGCGTGATTAATTGTGACCGGCATTGATCGTGCGACACCAAAGCGGGACAGATGTTCTGGAGTCTAAGTTAGAAAAGGTTGTTCACGAGGAATGAACAAGCGAGTGGCGCCGCTCTGCCGGGGCTTTCTTGCCCGTGCGGGGTACGTGCAAGCAACGAGTATTGTGTGCGCGAGCCCTCCGTGTCTCAGACTGTGTTGGCGCTTGTTTCATTTTAAGTTTAAAAGTGACAGTTTCGTCTCGAGAATTTTGTTTGGTCGCCGGGTCTTGTAGCTCGTCGGCACGCGTGTGTCTCCTCGCCACGCCGAACAAGCTAATTCAGGTGCGTGGACGTCGACTTTTTAGAGGTACTTTTTTTTGCACGGTTTTCGCTCAGTGTTTGAGACATGCTTTTTTCGTTTTTTTTTCAAGCGTAGGAGCAGGGATTATTCTAATCCCCGGAATTCGGGAAATTCATGGTTAAAAAGTCTGTAGCACGGCCGGAAAATTTTTTTTTCCACGTTGAGCGAGGTTTTTTTAATGACCTGTAATCCTGGTACGCGACCTTCGTGGGCGTGTTGCTGCTTCGCCACTTTGTTGTCGAACCCACTTGTGGGTCCCGCAGGTCCTGCAGCCTCCGTGTCACTGGCCTTGCAAGCACAAAAAGTTTTCGCCAGAAACTCTGTGGTTCAAAAATCTTTTTTAACCGGCCTGTTTTTGAGAGAACTTTTTTTTTTTGGTGAAGAAACCTTTTTTTAACCATGCAGGATAATCCCTGCGTAGGAGGCGGGTAAGATACAGCACGGTGGAGTTCAGCCTCACCAGCTGGAACTAAAAAGCAGATGTCACACCCGCTTTTTGATTCTACAACCACGCGCGTTTTCGTTGCATTGGGTGTAACTTGATGCACCTCCAGCTTCTGAGGCTGGTCCACCGTGTAGGTTTTTCGGACTGCAATCGTGAGCAGCGCCTATACTCTAGAAGTCTAGTCAACTAATCTCTGCGGTAGCTACAAACCTTCACCCGTAAGTGCGAGCGGCAGCTTCATGCTCTCTCGCGAATTGTCACCAGAGGCCGTCGATCGACTCAAACAACCAATTCGACCAACGTCGATCGTGGGCCGCGCATTCGACATCTGATTTCCGCGAGACTCGCTGCGACGACGCGTACTGGGCGCGCGAGCAGGAGCAGACGGTGTAGAAAGAAAAGCTACCCAACTGCACGAGTGGTTGCAGGGGCAGCAGATGGTGGAGTGTTGCCAGGACAATTTCACTCCTCCCTTCGCGTGGACCTGCCGCTCGGTGGTTGACACCCGGCAAGGTGCACCGTTTGAAGGGGCTAGGCACTGCCAGGGCGGCCGCAGAGGAATGGACTAATATCGCGTCAGCACTCGGGTTTCATCGCCCAGAGCCACCGACGAGTACGACCCAGGTCCTCCGAAGCAGTTCTTTGTACAGCTGAACGGCCTAGCGATCCTTAGGCATCGCTTCATGTTCGCGGCATAAAACCGGGGCCACAGAGATGGCTGGCATTCCTTGCCAGGGGGGCCTTTACAAGTCCGGTTTCCCGGCTTTCCGCATCGGGAAGACATTGCAGAAATCATGAGAAAGGCAGAAATAAAAAGAGACCTTCAGACGGTTCCCGACAGGGTCTTGTAGCTCGTCGGCTCGCGTGTGTCTCCTCGCCACGCCGGACAAGCTAATTCAGGTGCGTGAACGTCGAGTTTTTAGAGATAAAAAACTTTGAGTGTGAACTCTGCGGGAAAAAGCCCGCCAGGTTTTTTGCTCAGTGTTTGAGACATCAAGAATCGATGAGCAACAAAGAGGACACAAGATTTACGCACGTGGAGTCCCTGTTCGATAGTTCCGCCACGATACCTCTTTTTAATATTGCTCATCTCAAAGCCTCCAACCAGCCACTGACGAGCTGGGACATGCAGCATGGTCGGATTTGTGCAGTTCACGGGAGTTGTATGTCTCTTCAAATGAATCAAACAAACCCTTGCATGGGTTTGAGACATTGAGGGCTCAGTCTGAGTCTGACGGAAGAACACAAGCGGCTAGGGATCGTACGCACAACAAACTTAGGTCAAAGGTTTGGGTCAGAAATGCGGTCAAAATCTAGTCAAAACTTCTGGTGTGGACCTGTGTGTGGAACGTTTTTGGTTGGGCCGAGTGAGTGGAGTCCACACATTCCCCGGAGAACCGCTGCAGCGGGGGGTCGTATCAGGCTTCATGCGAAAACCTGTAACTTGTCCAGGCTTGTATTTGAGAACAAAATGCAATGTCTCAATTAATTGTGCAGGCGCGCTCACAAAAAGGCTAGGCCCGTACCACGGGACATGGGACGGGCGAGTTGAACACGACAGAACACAAAACAAAACATAGGAAACGGACTGCGCTGCCCCCGATATAATGTATAAGGTATGCGCTCGGCGCATGCGGAAATGTTTGGCACACCACAAGAGTGGAACAATTCAGTTTGTCTTTTTTCTTTTTCAGTTTTTCCCGCTTTCTTTTTCTGTAGCGAGAGCTGGGGGGGGAAGGATAGGTCAAGAAACGTCGCTTTTCGGCACAGACCAAGGCGAAGCAACAAGGGGCTCAGCCCGGCTTCGCAGAACACAGTGCCCAACACGAACATTTGATCTTTGGGCAGGGTGAGTGCACACAGTGAGCATGACTGGTTACTTGCTCTCTCGGCAAAACTCCACTGTTGCAGGCTTCGGGAACCATCATTCTGCTTTCAAGCTCCAATAATAAGAGCCACCCCCCTGAAAATGATCTGAGCTAACTACGCGGCTATTGCACTCGATTTTTTGCTCGATTGGTTGTCGCCACGGTTTTCTTGCATTCTAGTCCAAACGACGACGCTCGACACGTTTGATCAGGCTGGGGTGAACTGGCTCATAATAACCTTTCTAGCAGTTTTGTTATAAGAGACGGCTCAAAGAGTTGTTCATTGTGGGGACATGTGTTGCTTATCCAGAGCGCGTGCTGCTTGCACCTCTAAGCCAGGTGTCTTTTCTTTTTCCAACCATGTTGCAGAACATTGAGAGGCTCGACACCGCAAACCGTGACGGTTTCTCCTGCGTCCTAGAAATGCACTCAACGATCAGGGCACTGCGCTTGACAAAAACAACTCCATGGTATTTCCATTTAGTTTTGTCATCCGCGGTTGTTCGAGCTCTGTTGGTTTTCCTTTATTTTTTTTGGAGGGATGGGAGGGATGCGATGACGTGCTTGGCTTGGTTTGTGCTCAAACACCCATGTCCTACCTGCACCCTGTTTGGATCCGTTGGGCCACGCGCACATTAACGGACCTTCATGGAACCTGAGAGTCTGCAGACAGGACACAGACAAGAGTCTAGTTTATCAGGTAGCTGTTCGCAGCTCGCCTCAGCCGAGGTCAGAGGCGGGCAAATCCCTTAACGACACCCCGTGCAACTGTGTCTGAGTCAAAAACTCAGGCAGTGGGCGTAGGGTTGCCAGTGGCTGACCACAGAGGAAATGGCGAGGAAGCAATCCTGCGCGCTGAGTGGGGAGGGAGTGTTTCAGCCGAACAAACCGAGGTAGGTTGCAGCCTCTGCATACAAACGCTGCTTTTTTTGTACGAAATGGAAAAACGGGCCTACGGCCGGGCTTCCGTTGAACCGGAATATATAACAAGCTATCACCCCCGGCAGCGCCGTCGGAACGCGTAGCTGCAATGTGATGTCACAAATCAGTACCGGGCTTTGGAACGCGACTTGTGCGAAACCACCTGACCTTGACCACTCGGAACGGAACTGGATCAGCATGGACCCACTTACCAAAAAAGACTGTTGACAATACCTTCCTCTATCAAAAGGTGGAATGTGGTGCAGATTTGTGCGACACCCCCCTCTCTTTCTCTTCAGGAATTTATGACACTGGGCTACGTGCTCACAATTTCGTGTTCCTTGCTGCCATACGATAATGAGCGCAATACGCGGAGGAACGACGGGTAAGACGGCTAGGCATCAACCTGCCAGCGTGGGAAACACATATCATACAGGCAGGCCCGACAGGCGTCTACTGCCGTTTCATGCGTGGTTTTGCTTCCTTCACGGGATGACCAGAGTAATACGCGAGGGGAGAGCAGCTATTCTGTACGATACGTGGGCGGAAGAGGTGCTGTCCGATGGGAAGGGGACACCGTCAAGGTAGAGTGGGTAGCGGCGATCCGTGTTGGAGACGGTGACGTGGGTCAACGCGGTGTTGTGGATGAGGTGCGCATAGCGAGACGGGTCCGGGCTGCTGGAAAAGGAGGACAGAAGGAAGCCGAATAAAGACAAGCCCCAGGTGAGCGAAGGGGAGGAGGGTACGGGGAGCCACTGGCAGTGGAGCAGGCCGTCAGAAGGTGACGCGGCAGTCGCTGTTCGGACGAAGGTCGCCGACACGTGCCCAATGGACGACGCCGCAAAATAGGCGACATCGCCGCTGTAAACGAAGTCATCGTCCTCCTTCTCATCTGCCTCCCGCGCAATGCACTCTTCATCCGCAGCCCCTTGTCGCAAAGCAAGGCTAAACCGCGGTGCCTTCACGAAGCAGTGGATCCAAATACCGACCAGGCGAGCTAGAGCGCCGAGCCTGGATTCGAGGAACCACGACGAGACAGTCCCGCTTCCCGCGATGCCGAACGACGTGCCGTACATGACTGATGCTAGACCGTACAAGACTACCGGGGGTTTAGCTTGCTTAACAACAGGCTCACCCAGGTGTTGAGGCTCCGTGTCGACGCTGCTGTCTTTAGCGGCTGAGGCTGAAGGCTTGAGGCAGGGCATGATCGATGGGTCAGACGCCGGATCACTCCCCTCGTGTGCAGAAAGGACGGGTTGGGCTGGGGGGTCCTGGAGTGGCGAGTCGCAGTCGACGGTCGTTGTGAGGGTTTGGTCGGTTTGCAGAAAAGTGGACGGGGGGGGTCCGTAGGATTCGACTGCCGAAGGGAGGTGCTGGGGCTGGTCGGTGCTGTCGGCTGGGTCCAGCGAAGCGTGTACCCAGCTGTTGTCCGTTTGCCCTTGCGTTTGGGAGGCTGGGCTGCCGACGTTGTGGAGTGTTTTCGCGTCGACCGACGACGCCTCGTCACTGCCCTGAGCACCTCCCCCTTCCAACTCAGGACGGCCCGTAGCACCGCCAGGCGGGTCAGTGCCCACCCCACCCCCCTTCTGATTCCGCAGCTCGCCCCCGTTCCCTTCACTTATTGCCTCGGTTTCGATCGCTGTCACTTTTATCACATCTACATTGCACGCCCGTCCCGTCACCAGCACCTTAGCCGCTTGCACAACCCCGTAGACCCCCAAGGCAGTAGCAGTGGCGCATTTCCGGAGGCGGTGTCCGTCGTTCGAGCCGCCGTCGGCGTCGGAAACAGGCGGGATCACCGCGAACTTGGGAGCAGACGAACCTTGCAGCCCCGCGGCCTTCTGCTGCTGGTTCGACGCGCGCGACCTGTTGGAAGGCGTCGAAGGGTCGGAGGCAGCGGAAACGGTCCCTACGCTGGCCCTCGACAGCAGCTGGTCCGCCAGCAGCGGCTGCGAATGTGAGTCTTCGGGTATCCTCTCCTCCTTCACCGCATCCTTCAGATCCGGGAACTGCTGCAGGGCGTGGTTGAATACCGTGTTCACCAAACAATCGTCTCCGAGGACGGCGATCACGTCTCCCTTGGCCAGCACCATAGTCTTCACCAGTCGTCGGACTGCTTCTGAGTCATATTCGGCGGTCTTCCTGGTGTTTGTGAGTTTGTAGGGTCGCAAATTGTGAGGCGACGCGTCGGTTACTGCGGTCACTGCGTTGAAATACTGCAGGTCGCTGTCTTTGAACACACAGTGTATGGTGTACGGGATGCTGGGGTACAGAAAGGTGCGTAGCTGGCGCTGGAAGTCGGAGCAGTCGTCCTGCCTGGCGAACGAGACGGCAACAGGCGGCGCCCTCAGAAACTGGACCACCACCTGCGGCGGCCGGCCGGCGCTCTCCTTGTGGCTGAGCACCTCGGCCCACTCGAACCACGCGTCTTGGAGCCACAGGCCGTCCGGAGACACCCTTACCATCCCCATGCTGGTCTGGGCTTCCCACACAACACTGACCCCGGGCGGTTGCGGCCGCTTCCTTCCCCTCTTCTTCGCCTGCAAGCAACCCAAAGTCAACCCAGCCCCCGCCGCACTGATCATCAGCAGGTTGCGCTGCATTTCGGTTACCATGGTCGCCTCCTTCTTTACTTTTTTTTTTTGATTTTATTTTTTCTTCTTTTTTCTTTTTGATTTCGCGTGTTGTTTTGTTTTGGGTATTTGTTCAGAGGTTCCTGAGGTTTGCACCGTTTATCGAGGGGTGTTTTAGTGATTAACGTTGTCGTTTTGGTGGCTCTGCCACACCACCTAAGTGACCGCGAGGCGCCTCAGCATTTGGCACACTGTTGCACATACATACCACCTCCCTGACTATTGCTGCAAACAATGTTTCGAGACTGGAGGTCCTATGAACATGCAATGTGAATAGCCTCTATTCGAGCCAACCCGGCTTTTGATGTTGCGAAAGTGTATAGTTTTTGGACTTGGTTTTTAGTGCGGAGCAAGCTGTTTTTTACCCTTCCGAAAGGTAGGTGGCAGAGTGACCGGGTGTCGGCCTTCAGGCCGGTAGGCCCGGGTTCGAACCCCGCCCATGACATTTTCCCGGTCGAAGATTGTTTTCGAGGTTTGTTGCGTTTCGGGGTCTAATGTGCCCGAAAGTTACGTTTTTTGCGGTGTTTCTCAGTATCTCGCGGTATTTGGCTTAGCTGAGTTTGCCGAACTTGCCATCACAGGCCAAACTTAGCATCACTCGCACTACGCTTCACTTTTAGCATCGCAGCTTTGCTTCATCCGAACTTTGCATCGTCCGACTTGCTTCACCAAAACTCAGCTTCGTGCGGACTTCACTTCGCCCGAACTTAGCTTCGCCCGAACTTTGCTGCACGAGAACTTAGCCTCGCCAGAACTTAGCTTCGCCCGAGCGAACTACTGTTTCCCGAACTTTAACAGCTGCCTCCAGTCTCGCCCCGCGCCGGCCTTTAGCCGAGCGCACGTACTTTTTCGACCTTCCAACATCGTTCACCCCTGGCCGATCCCGCTCGCAGATTTAGACTGTCGGTTTAAATCTGCACTCACTAACCCCTCGGGTTTTTGCTTTAATATTTTTCGTTGTCCTTAAGAATTTATGTAGAAGGTGAACGTGTATGTCACCGTGCCTGAGCTATCACTTGAGAAACTGAAGATGCGACTCAGTATGAGGTCCAACGAACGGAGGAAAGACAGCCGTCGCGCCGGTCGCGGGAAACGTGAGTGTCTTCTGCTGACAAGCCTTTCCGCTGCACTTACAACCCTCTGGACTGGCCTGCTCTGTTCGTGATGACCTTTCAGAACGGGTCTCTACCCCGAACGATTGTTCATTGTTCACGCACCAGCATTCGAAAATGGGAGGTGAACTGGATTCGCTAAACCAGCCAACCGCCTCTATCTCGGCTTCATACGCAAAAAACGGCGAAGTAAGCGAAGAGCTTCTGCAAAAAAGCAGCGACAAAAAGAAAGCAAGAAAGACCAAAGTGAAACGAAGGAAGAAGAACGGGAAGAAATGAAACAAAAAAAACAACCAAAAAGAATGGATCGATGAATGTAGGAAATTATTGGTGGGGTCAAAAAAATGGACAACTGTGAATATAACAGCGCTGTTCGCAACTTTCTTTTTTTCCACACCTCCCCCATGCGTTTCTTGTGATTTTTTCATATACTTTTTCAGACTGATTTCCCCCGCTTAAGATCCTTCGTACGCAGTTTCAAACACCGCGGTGAAGTTATTGTGCTGGTGGACAGTTTTGTTTTTTAGAGTGAAAATTCGCTTGAAACTCGGTTTTTTTGTTGGTTTCATCTTCTTGAGTTGGCTTGTAGGGATAAGGATGGTACGGTGGGCCTTGTTGAAGAGAAGCACCGCCTGCTGATCTTTCCCCCGTCGCGTAGCCACTTCTGTTTCCCCAGAATGCGGAACTACCTCAGGAAGATCGACTGGAGCGTGTGCTCCCCCCACCCAGCTAGCGCTCATTGAATTGCGGTCGATCTTGCGGGATAATGCGTGTCGGTCCCTTGTCTTCGGCATTGAAAACTTCGCTCGAACTCCCGGAGGTTTCTTTAGGGCCTCCGAGTGGCTTTCGTTCAACTAGACTATCCTTTTGAAGTGGTAGAGTGTCGGTGAGTAGCTTACGAAGTGAAGTTGCCTGGGTTTCCACGCGCTATTTCCGGACGAAGATGTCGCTGATAGTCCCCAAAGAAAGTCTGCCAATGACCTTCTCCTTGTGCAACAAGCTCAGTCGCAATGTGGCTGTAAACGCTAGAGCAGTGCATCCGGCCAGGAATAAAACACTGACGCCTCCCAGTTCCCGAAGAAGGAGGACTCTATTTTTCTTGCCTTTCTTTTTTCTCCGATTGATGCTTGATAAATTCAGGGGTTCATACGGCCAGAGCTTCCCTTGTCGGGCGCCAAAAAGTGCTTATTGTTCGACCTTCCTTTTCGGACAAGAAAATGGCGTCTATAGCCCTGTTCGTGTCAGGCTTTGTTCGCCCGTGCTTGAGGATACACGACATCCGCGGCTACCAGGCGAGCCTACTCGTACAAAGTAGCTGGTGTGTGACCCGATTGTACACCTCGAACAAGCCCATCGAAAGATGACAACCCCGAATCAGAAGTCTTCGTTTTGTTTTTTTTTTTTACAGTGGCGATGGGCACCGCTGCTGGTAGCCGATAATTCCCTGTAGAAATTCTCGAGCACACCAAAGGGGACAGGAATTTGCCTGCAAAACACCAGCAAGATCCCCCGAACGGAAAACACGTCCCACAAAGAGCAGGACCTCCGATAGCTAGTGCAAGTGTCGCAAAGGCAGAGACATGCACCCATTGTGAGCTACTGATACTTAAAAGCGCAAGTGCCAAAAGGCAACACAATCTGATGGTGGTGGGCGTGTTGCTTGATAATGGCGGAGCCAATGCTGGTGAAGTCAACCCGAGTTGAGGATCGTCTACGCTTGCTCTTATCATTGATCGCAGTTGCTGCACGGGCTCATCATGCTCGTGTAGGCCTTCTTCCTCCCCTCCTGGTGATCATTCGTGTTGATACAAGAAAAAGAAAAGAAAGGTAGTACAGTGGGACGAACGTGTAACTGAGACGTGTTGAGACATACAAAAACAACGAGAGTAAAAACAACTCCCCCTGGGAGGTTCCCCCCCCCCGCATTTTAGTCAAGAACAGGTGGGCAAGTCGCAAACAGGACAGCTGTGCTGAGAATGGTGTGGTGTCCCGTCTGCCTTCAGACTTCAGTTCAAGCCATGACGAATCAGGCGGAGTCTAGCTGTTCAACACGATTGTGTGTTCAACACGGCTGCGTGTTCCGGTCCACTAGTCCACGCAACGTATACTACAAAAGGCGGCTCGTCTGCGTGACATGTAAGCGGGGGGGGGGAAACTTCCTCCCCCCAGCCCCACGGCAGATTACGCCCTGTTTCTCCTGACACTTCTGTGCACGGTGAACGGTGCGGCGCTGAAGAAAAATGGGTTTCCTCAAGCAGTTGCAGTTCGTGTGTTGGGCGGGGATTTGGGATGGGGGGATGGGAAAGGGGACGGCGGCGGAGAATTGACGCCTTGTGTTGGGTATGTTGATGTTGTTCGTGCTTTCTTCATACTTTTTTTTACAACTCATGTTGCACGGCGACAGCAAGTGTCAGACTGGCCCACCCGGGAAGCAGTGATGTCTTGCTGGCTGATACAGTACAGCACCTCCTTCTCACGGATCACGCATCACCTATGTCGCAGTAATACGTATCCTTTACAGATCACTACCACAGTACAGAATCACAGGCACCGCTGGAAAGTCATCATCCGTATCCTGTATCAAAACATCACTGCTTTTGGGGGGGGGGCACCGTTGATGACCTCGGGGCAGAAGGGTGGTTATTCTTTTTGCTTTAACTGAGACTGAGCAGGAACGGCAGAATTGACCTTGGGTGATTCCGACGCTTTGGCGCGCGCGGGTTGGTAGTCCTTTTTCTCTTTTTTTTTTTTTTTTTTTTTTTTGTTGCGACCGAAAATACTTGTTTTTCCCCCCTCCTCGTATTAGAGTAGCCAACCCGAAGGTGGTTGATTCCGTTCGGCGGATCATAACTTTGTTTTTGAACGTATGCAAATACTGCAGGGAATAGTTGACTAGACTCTTGAGCTTGTGCTAAGCTAACCACGATTTGGGGAGTCGAGAGCCCTTTCGTGAGAAAAAGCGAAGAATAAAAACCACACGTTTTCCATCTATCTTTGTCAAGAGCTGCAACCCAACTATTCCCGGCGGGATTCGCTCAGTCAGTTGCCTGTGAGGGCGTTCTTTTGAATGAGGGCTCAATGTCTGGGGTTTCCGTTCTACCGGCGAAAGTTGAAACAGGCTTCGCCGTAGTACGAGAAACGTCTAAAAAATACAGCTTTCGTCAGTTCGGTTTTTGAACCTTGGGACAGGGTGAAAAGTCATTGACTGGCCTTGCCAGTGTCAACGTCGCTCGCTCCGTATCTCAGCCCGGGAGGTTTTCAGGACGGGGAGTGGTGGACCGTGATTCAATATATAATATATATATATATATGGTACGATGCCAAAACCCCCCCCCCCCTTTGCACTAATAAAAATTTTTTTTTGATGTCACCCCATACTGGCCCCGAAACCCCACTTGTGTGGCCCAAAACGGTTCCCAAACGGTTTTTGGCGGGCTGAGTCGAGGTAAAGGGGTCTCTGAAGGCCCACGAATAGGCCCAGGTGGGCCCAGGTGGGCCCCGGAGCGGGCTCTCAGTGCGAGGGGGGGTGCCCCCAAAATGGGGTCATTTTCAAAGCCTCGCCACTTCTCAAGCTAGTCAAACACCTTCTGGCCTCCAGCGGGAAACCCAGACTACACAACGACAAGATCGGCTGTGTTCAGCCGTAGATAGCCACCAGCGGGTCCTCTTGAAGCCGAAGAATGTTCTCAGGGGTCTCAGATAGCCCTACTTGGCCACCCCGCCTGCAGCGCCTGCGGTGGGCAGGCACACCTTGTAAATAGAGTGGGTGCAGCAGGTGCACCCTGCCTAGAATCCGGCTTTACCAGCAATACGAATTAAGAATACAGGTTGACCCAGGAAAACGGAAACTAAGAGAGGGAAAATGCCAAAGATCACGGGTCTGGAGTTCGTGGAGTCATCGGTGAGAGCAATGCAGAAGTTGTCGCCGTTTCATGAGGAAACGAGACGTGGTCAGTCCATGCAGAGACGACTCGTAGCCAGCAGGACCTTTTGCGAAAAGGTCTCTGGTGAGGACCTGATCGGTTTCTTTCTCGCCCTAATGACAGAGGAGGAGAACGTTGACATCTGGAAGCGCCTTTCTGGTAGGCTTTCAGAAGCCTTCAACAGACTTGACGACGAGGCGAGCCGGCGACGCATCGTGAGCGGTTTGGACTGGGCACGTGCCCGGTACAGGGCTGTTGGAATGGTCGTGGGTGACAATCTCTGAAAGAACCGGGGAAAGGCTGCCGAGATTGGCGTTGGCGGGGGAGTCCTCATCTTGGTTCTTTTGCATTTTTCCACCTTATATTCTGCGTTTTCCTTGTAAGCACTGTGTTCTCAAAAGCGGGTGAAGCCGGATTCTAGGCAGGGTGCACTTGCATACCACACATTCTAAGCGTGTGCCTGCCCACTGCTGGCGCTGCACACATGGGGCTAACTGTGACCCCCGAGAGCACTCTTCGGCTTCAAGAGGACCCGCTGGTGGCTATCTACGGCTGAACACAGCCGATCTTGTCGTTTTGAAGTCTGGGTTTCCCGCTGGAGGCCAGAAAGTGTTTGACTAGCTTGAGTAGTGGCGAAGCCCGAAAATGACCCCATTTTGGGGGGCTCTCCCCCTCGCGCTGAGTGCCCGCTCCGGGGCCCACCTGGGCCCACCTGGGCCTATTCGTGGGCCTTCAGAGACCCCTTTACCTCGACTCAGCCCGCCAAAAACCGTTTGGGAACCGTTTTGGGCCACACAAGTGGGGTTTCGGGGCCAGTATGGGGTGACATCAAAAAAGATTTTATTAGTGCAAAGGGGGGGGGGGGCAGCGCTCTTGTTAAGGATCAGCCACTTTGGCCGGATGGCCGGATAAACCAGACCCCCCCCCCCCCCCCCCCCCCCCCCTCTACAGTGCAGTTGCCTTGGAGGCTGGGTGGTCAAATTCTCTAAGGTGAAATGGTCAAAATTCCCTGCCAAAAGTGGGCCCACAAAAATTTTCCAAAGTGTGGTATTTGGGGTATTTGGGGCAAAAAAAAAATTTTTTTTTTCTGACCGCCCACCGTGGTGACCACCTTAGAGTGTGACAGGTAGCGTCTCCCCCCTCCACAGTGAAAATAGCCTATGAGGGGGGGGGGGTCAGCCGGCTGATGGATGGATGGATGGTTCTTAACAAGATGCCTGGGGGGGGGGGTTTTGGCATCGTCTCATATATATATAATAAACTTTTTAAAACTTTTAAAATTAGTGCGTTGCTCAGGGTAGTCGGAGGCCTGACAATCACACTAATGCAACAAATTTACAATAAACAGCGGCAGGCACTTCGATGCAGTTTCAAGGGTTAGGGACGGACCGGCTCACTTATGCAACACGAGCACGGAGCGCCTCCAGATTTTATCAGTGTTCTCGCTCTCGTTGGTGGGTTCGGCCAGTATCCGCGGGCTCTATAGCAGCCTTTGAGACGTTCATCACTGGTGACCTGAGCTGGTGACACTGACCTCCTCCAGTATATCCTACAGCAGCCTTGAGACTTTCATCACTGGTGACCTGAGCTGGTGACACTGACCTCCTCCAGTATATCCTACAGCAGCCTTGAGACTTTCATCACTGGTGACCTGAGCTGGTGACACTGACCTTCTCCAGTATATCCTACAGCAGCCTTGAGACTTTCATCACTGGTGACCTGAGCTGGTGACACTGACCTTCTCCAGTATATCCTACAGCAGCCTTGAGACTTTCATCACTGGTGACCTGAGCTGGTGACACTGACCTTCTCCAGTATATCCTACAGCAGCCTTGAGACTTTCATCACTGGTGACCTGAGCTGGTGACACTGACCTTCTCCAGTATATCCTACAGCAGCCTTGAGACTTTCATCACTGGTGACCTGAGCTGGTGTCCTCCAGTATATCCTACAGCAGCCTTTGAGACTTTCATCACTGGTGACCTGAGCTGGTGACACTGACCTCCAGTATATCCTACAAAGGCAGGTATGCAGGAAAGTGACCGGCCGGCGAGGGCTAAAATACAACACGCGCTGGTTCGTGTGTTGCTCAACGCAACTCCTGCGTGAGAAATGGCAGACGGTAGAAGTTTCCGTCGATAAACTGCGGGACTCGAACAGTAAATGAAACGCAGGAAACCGCCTTCACCATTTTCAACTTCGAAAGGGGGTTTTGGCCATCCCGGGTCGTGGGGTCCTGCCGCCGAACGCACGGCCGCAGCGGCACTTGTGGTCTCAAGGTTCTTTGCCTCGTGAAGTGTTTCAAGCGAGGCGAAGGAAGAGACCACGACAAGACGGAAGAAAGGTTGGTGGGTAGAATCGAAGCAGAGAAGCAGAGAGCGGGAGACAGAGAGAGACGAGCCACAGTGCAGGGACCATCTCTTCGAGGAGTTTCGTGGTCGCTCGTAGTCAGTTATAGGCCGAATACGCGGTACATGTGGGTGGCCTGGGGTGGCCTGGTGGCCTGGGTGGGCGAAGTCTCCTCTCATAAGCCTCCTTCCGTTGCCCACGGTGACGTCATCGTTGCGGTGGATTCCTATCCCCCACATTGGCGAGTCTTTCAAATCCTTCCGCAGTCTAAGTTGTAAATCCAAGTTGAGTTGAATAGCTTACTCGTTCCCTGTCCTTGGTTCGGTAGAAGCAATCAGTGCATATGACGCGGAAAAATACTCGACGTAGCTGCTTCGACTCCTGGATGAATGGAAGGGAGGGAATATAGAGGAAGGGGCAAATACAATACAAACGCAATCCGATCTGTTCTTCGCTTACACCACCGTGTGTTGTTTTCTCACTCAGGACTTTGACATGTTGTGTTTGTGTGATTTGTTGTGTAGGGGTAAACCCGCATGACCTAACACGTGGTTCGGTAGTTACAGCACTTTGGGTCCCTTCTGTTCTTTGTCGGGCAGCATCGTCGAGCATTTCCTTTCAAGCTGATGCTTATGTAAAAAAAAACACTCGAGGGGCTGCCTTGTGCTTACTTCGAAGGAGGCTAGAGGGGGAGAAACATTACAACTACAAAATGGGTCTTTTGTTGAACGCTTACGCCCGCCACTAAACCCAGATTCACCTGTGTTTCGTGTGGGCTACAGCACATTTACCTCCTTTGGTCTTTTGCAGCTGGCAGCCTCCTCAAGCATTTACTACAAAGCAGGTGCTTATACAAAAAAAAAACACAGGCCGAGGTGCCCAAGTGACAATTCCCTCCGGATGTATCCAGTGGCAAGAGCTGACACACTCCCAGCCCGCTTGCGGGGTTGATTGTCTGATTGCAGGGTGGGTTCCCACAAGGCGGTAGCTCGCAGCGATGAACGGGCGTGCCGGAGTCGCGGCTCTCCAGGCAGTCACCCGCATGCATCTGCGGTTTTTCTTTTTCTTTTTCTTTTTTTTTTTTTTTGACGCACAAAAAATTGGATTTCCCCCTTTTATTTTTTTCCCCCTTTTCCGCCACATTTTGTGACGAACTGGGCGGGGGAAACTTGGCATAATGTTTAGGCAGACCACTGCCTCTCATGCATGTTTGATGCTAGCATCAAGTCTTCATATAGGACCTCTGTTTTCCATACCGGTGGTGTTGTGTGCACCTCATTCCTCGTCTCTGGGTTCGCTCGTGAACGCGGAGGGGGAAAGGGTTGCAAGAACGTGCTAGGAAGCGTTTTCCTCAGACTCGCCCACCCACGGAGGCGGTTGATTAGTCTTTTTTGTGTTACCGTCGATCCCGAAGGACGATCAGTTTTTTTTTCTTTTTTTTTTCTTCCCTTTCTTGCAGGCATGTCGTTAAATGGCGTTTTCTTTTTTTCGCCGTTCCACCGTTCCCGGTTTTTCGGGTGTCCGTTCCGATTTTGGACCAGCGGCGCCGGACTGGGACCGGTCCAGTACCAGGTCTGATTGCCTTTGTTACCACACCGGTAACAATTGGCACCCTCGGCGTGCACGGTGTCGCATGAGGGATAGAACACACAAGTTGTTCTTTCATCAGCTTTCGTCTCCTCCGCGGGTCACTCAACCGCGGCCACGTCCTTTCACTTCACAGTAGAAATGTGAAAACGGGTTTTTGCCTAGAGGAAAGATCAATGTCGTCACGATGAACATCGGGCATTTTCACTTACGTCCCTTTTTGTTTGTGCGCACTTCCTTCAAACCTGTTTTGTTCATCTAACGGGAGTGAGGATAGTACGCTGCCATCGATCTGCTTTTGTTCTTGACAAATTGCATTTGTTGGACACAAAAAAAATTCCACGCCTGCGGCGCAGGTATTCTTAGCTCGTTTATCGTTTTTACACAGATGGTGGTGGCTTCTGGTTGCGTTAGTGGGGAGTCATTTGCATGCAAATGAGTACCACACCAAGACAACAGATGGTCGAGTCAAGCACTGATAAAAAGCGGCTTGTGCGGACGCAAACTATTTTCTTTTTCCAACGTTCCCGTGAACCGGTGGCAATTTCGATTTAGCGCACAGGCCTGCCCTTGCAAATTGTTTCGCAGGACCTTGGCACAGAAGGAGCGAAGCTTCTGCGGCTGGGATGTGATATTGACTTGACGAGAGGAGAATTCGAAAACGAGAAGTACCGCAGCGCAAATGATTCCTCATGGAATATGACGGGAGGAATGGTGGACGGGGCGCACTAACTTCCCGTGCAATCAAACAGACCCCCTCCCTGACCCTACCCCTTTACCCTATCTCACAAAACAGTTTTACGGGCGCATTCCCTCAGGTGAAATGGTCAGAAACTCCTGGGAAAATTTGTAAGCGCATGAACAAAGCAAGCGCGGCTGATACAAGCTGATGGGCGTGTAAGCGTCCCAGTTTGCAGCTGCTTCTCATTTCCTCCAAGGAGACCCTTGTAGAGGGACTGTGCTGTAGTGTAGGTTACCCTACCCTCAAATAAAAATTTGGCTCAAGGGTGAGGGATCCCCTGGTTGGAGTTTCAGTCAACCCCGGGGGTGGGAGGAAGAGATTGAGTGGGGGGAAGACACTTTCTATGTGGCTTGCAGTTGAGAATTTATCTGGTTCCATAATACGGTCTCTGCCTCAGGATGCTAGTCCTTCTTTGGGGAAAGAATAAGCACATCGGGGGAAACATGGTGCCGCGGTAAGATCCTAAACTAGAGTGACGCAGGTGGTGCTCTGTCCAAATGCATCGCTGGGGACAGGGGGATGCATCAGAGGGGGTGCAAGGAAACGCGACGAGCAATCCCTGGACCGTGCTGCCTCTCAAGGGAAACGGAGAGGCGAGGCAACTCTGAGCTCGGCTATCACTTCTGAGCCTGACAACAAGCCTCAAAAGCGGAAGCCTGCCAAACGAGGAGGGCCCGCGAAGTAAGCAAGAAGGTGATCATCTCCTGCCTGCACTTTCGACTGACTATTGCCACCACTCCTTCTGCTTGCCATCATCATCTCCTGCTGACCTCCTACTTTAAAGAGGCTGGTCTCTGGACTCCACCGCGTAGCTTTCCACAAGCCGCCCGCAAAAAGACCGGCCGCGGCATTACCGAAGCGCCTAGCGAGGGGGGAGCGGGGGGGCCTCGCAGCTCACACAATGCAAGCGCGTGGTCCAGTAAACGAGACACGGAGGAGACATCATGAGGGGCTTCTAAAGGCGGCAGCGAGCGAATCCAAGTCACCTTGACCTGTCGCTATCCACGCTGGCCTGTGGCCAGATCTCAGGTGTTCCCCAATATGGTAAGGAGGTGGGGGGGAGGATTGCACTGCGATGTGTCGTGAAAGACAGGCGGCAGGCAACCTAACAACGCTCTCAGCAGCAGGCGATTCGATTCAGTTTTAGGGGACAGGCGTTAGCCGTTTCAAACTTGTTTCGACGCCTGAATTTCTATTCTGTTCGAACAAGCATAACTTAAAAGAGCGACGCGGGGGAGTGTTGACCTTCAGGCCCCTTCTACACCCCCGCTTGTGTATAAAGGCATCCCGTACTGATCGCATGTTTAAGACACGTTTTGGATCCGTGCGGAGAGCACCTCGGCAGTGGGACTGGGTTCTTATTTTCCGCTGGTCAACGCGGGACGTCGACCCGATGTCACAAAGACTTCGCTTTATTGCTTTTGTTCGTTTGTGTTGGTGGACCTTTCGATCCCACCTCCGGCGGTCTTTTGATTGGAGCTCAAAGTAGCAGGCTTTCTTTTGTGTTTCCGGCGATGCTCGCTCAGTCAGTTGCTTGCGGCGGCGTTGTTTTTTGAATGATGGCGAAATAGTTGGGTCCGGAAGGGGGGCTCTTTTTCCCCCAACGACAGACCCGCGGACAAAGTGTTCAACCCCATTTCTTCGGGCATTTTGTATCCCTTGTGTCGCTGTTGCTTACCTGCGGCCCGTTCGGGGCAGCCATTGCACCTCTTGTTCGGGCCACCCACGCTTCCGGTTCAAGCGCCTGCCTCCGTGCAGTCGACGTAGGCTGGTGGCTGGTGACGAGTTCGTGATCCGAAAAGGAATATAACACGTGAAATCGCTTGAAATTTCCACAACAACGGGTCGGGATCTTGTTGTTGTTGTTGATACCTGACCCCCTCAGTGGCTCATTTTGTTTGCGCGATTTGACCTGTACGCGTTCAGGTTAAACCGCTGTCAACGTTCCTTTTTAGAGTGAAAGTTCGCTTGAAACTCCGGGGTCTTAAAGTCTCCGGGTGACCTTCGTCAATATGGGAAGATATTTTTAGCTGTAACGAGTATGCTCTCTAAGGTACTGGTGAGCTTGCCTGTTAGTAAGTGAACATGATCGTTAGGCGCATCTCCTCTCACGCCAGCTTCCCTTTCGAGTTTACAATCAATTGTAGCAATGTTTTAGAAGTAGTAGTATGTGTCGTCTGCCGAAGCAGCCGGAGACAGCAGGCGCAGGGGGCAGGTCTTGCTTTACTTTTCTCTTCTTCATGAAGACCCGCCCCCGGCATCCCGACTGTCCAATCACTGTCGAGAAAGTTAGCGCCTATTGTGATGAGGTGGTTGACCAGGCCCCCACGAAGCCTTATACACAACACGGCTACAACACGAGGATGCAGCCCTGCTTAGGTGTGCACTCAGCCATCAGGCCATTGGCTGCTAAGCACCCCTCGACCGGTCGATTTGCCACTTTTGTGGACCTCTATTCGCCGGGCGGTGCTGGCAGCACTTGTTCCGCGTCGCATCAAGTACATGATGCTGGCGGTTGGGGGATCGGCGACCGCGACTCAACTAAGTTGCGGTCAACAGTGTCGCCACGTGAAGGCCCCCCTTGACACCACAATATCAATGTTATAACAAAACAAAAAACATTTTAACTCCCGCAGCACACACCAGACAAGCCCCCGAAGGCGGTTGAATTCTTTGAAAGCAGGGCGAAAGTTGCTTGGGGTGAGTTTCTTAGAATGTTTCTTCTTTTTTAAAGTGCCATTGTGCCGCTTTCAAAAGGCGGACCATACGAGAATCTTACAAACTACACAGTTGCAAGGCATTGTTGCATGGCGCGGGCAGCGAGGACAGGTATGGAAGGATGGAAGGATGGAAGTAACAATGAACAGTATTCATGTCATTTGCAGTCGCATAGGGGAGATCCATAGGGGTTGAAGAAGAAGTGTTCAGGCATGCAATGAATGTTTTGCACGTTTCAGCCAGCAAGTCGTCTTCAGAGAATAATACGAAAAAAAGACATGTGGGGATTGAAACCTGAGGGACCGGAGCCCTCTGCTGTGGATTGGGGGGAATGCAAGAACGTGCTTGGAATGGGTATGTGCTCAACACCGCACTGGTCCCGTCCGTGTGGATTGTGGGGGAGTACTTGCGTCGGTGATTTCAACATTTCATGTTTGGTAACAACATTTCATGGTTGGTGGTGGCGGGCGCTTCGCTTTGTTTGTGTGTGCCGATTGATCGTTTTCCGAGTTGTAATTACCCTGTGTCGTTTTCAGGTTAGGAATTCTGATCAAACACGCTGCCCACGTCTTTTTCGCCTGCACAGTACATTGAAGGGCAACCCGCAAGATTGTTGGTGCTAAGAATACCGAACACGGCCCACCGATTGTGGGTTTGCCCCTCCTCGGAATGAATGGGCATTTGGCTCGTTTCTCGCCATTCCACCCCAAGTGGCGTTTTGCCACTAGCGGGTGCGGGGAATAGTGCCCCCCTGCACGGCCTTCGGGGGCTTATTGTTCTCATTTTCATTTTTGAGCAGTGTTCGTGGTTCCGAAGGTTGGTACGCGAGTCTTCGGTTGACCGGGTGGGGAGCGAGTTTGGGGAGGGATCGGATCTTCGTTCTTCTTTTCCTTCCCTTCTTGTTGGTCAGCTTTAACAGCTAATCATTGGCAGGATAGTGCAGATTGCAACCACTTCACATTTTCTGGGATGCGATATGGTTGGTAGCGAGAGCCGTGTTGGGGCTCCGAGTGGCCATCAAGGCGGAAGGGTTGGGTAGGAAAGAGGGGCATAGGTGCGGTTGTGGGCAGGGGTAATCGTACCGTTAACCGCAACAAGTCTCCTAGGCTTAAACCCGGCAGGACAATGTCGGTATCAGTCAGAAAGCCTCTAGTTGATCACAGTCGCTGCGCATTTGACATTCGCTGACGCTGATACCGTGGTTGACAGCTGCTAGGCTGTAGACACACTGCTGTGTGGTGCGGCTTGCAAGTACAACTGTGCTATGTCCTCAAGGATTGATGCGTGTCACTTTTATTGCGGCTTGCAAGTACAACTGTGCTATGTCCTCAAGCATTGATGCGTGTCACTTTTAGTGCGGCTTACAAGTACAACTGTGCTATGCCCTTGGAAATGCAATATGTTTTATCAGAGTAAGGCAAGGTGGTACCCCCGCACACAGTATGTTTCTGCTGTGCTCTGTTTCAGCTTTTCCAGCGGCCGTTTGTTTGTTTGTGCACTATCGACTGTTCTTTATTCGATGACAACAGGGCTGTTCTCGCAAAGAACGGTAGAGAGTGCGGCTGCGGCACATTTCTAGATAGACTCAGCGTGTACCGAACTGTTTTATGTCTGCGATCGACAGTAAGGCGGGGGGGTTCTTTCTTTGGGTGTGGTATAGCTGTTTTTCTGTTCGTTCTGTGTTGCCGACGGTACTGTCGCTGTGTAAAAGACCGGTCTTGGCTTACACCCAAGTGTAGCCATGCACCAGCTAAAGATGGTTGGAAGTCAATCCCAGCAAGCGCGACCCTCTTCCAGAGCTTTTCCCGCAACAGGAGCACAGGAAACTCTTCCGAACGCGCTGGCGAGGACATGTACAAAAAACGACAACGGGCAAGCCTTTTCCCGCAACTGGACTAGAATAAAACCACAGGGAACTCCTTCCCCGCTTCATTGCAGTGTGCAGGTGGTTCGCCGTATTGCGCTGGTGAGGACAATATGGAGGAAAAGACAACTGGGCAAGCCCTTTCCAGAGTTTTCCCGCAACGTGTAGAATACACCCACAGGGAACTCCTTCCCCGCTTCATGGCAGTGTAGTTCTGGTTTTGGTCATGGGGGTATCATGGCATCTGGCAAGCCCTGTCCAGAGTTTTCCCGCATACTGGTGAATAACCACAGGGAACTCCTTCCCCGCTTCAGGCAGTGTGCAGGGCTGGTTCGTTGGCCGTATTGCGCTGGATAAATGGCAGAAGACTGGACAAGCCCTTTCCAGAGTTTTCCCGCAACTGTAGAATAAGCCTGCAGGGAACTCCTTCCCCGCTTCATGGCAGTGTGCCGGTCTGGGTTTTGGCCGTGAGGTATCATAGTATCTGGGCAAGCCTGTCCAGAGTTTTCCCGCATACTGGTGAATAAACCACAGGGAACTCCTTCCCCGCTTCAGGCAGTATGCGGGGCTGGTTTGTTGGCCGTATTGCGCTGGATAAAGAGGTAAAAGACGACTGGACAAGCCCTTTCCAGAGTTTTCCACAAGTGTAGAATAAAGTTACAGGGAGCTCCTTCCCCGCCTCATGCAGTGAGCAGGTCTGATTTTGGCCGTGGGTATCATGGTATTAGGGCAAGCCTTGTTCAGAGGTTTCCACAAAGTGGTGAGTGCAACCACACAGGATATGCTAGATCGAACGACGATTGGCACTTTCGTTGGAGTTTTCATGATCAAGCCCGTGCATTTTCTTATCCCCAAAGAAGCTGCCGCTGTATGCACTTTTCAAGGCCGCGGAGGTCAGCGGAGCTACCGGAGAGGGTGTGTGTGCGTTGTGTGGTAACCTGATACGTGTGTGTGCGATGACGTGGGTTTGCGTGGCAGCCTGATACGTGTGCGCTGGCGGTTCCACGAGCTCGATGCTCCGCATGGACGCTTGGTGCCGTGTGCCGTGGGCACCGCCAACTGCACACGGGGATTCGTTTGTGTGTTTATCCCACTCAAGAAACCATTTCCGTTTCGTTTGACAACCAGTCCAGCCCTCGGCATGATTGCGTTCTTGAGGAAGACTGGACCGGCTGTTCGGTTCATCCAGCTCAACCTCTCCCCTGGAGACCTTTCGAAGGTACCCCTCAAAAAGATGCGCTTACAGGCAAGAGCACGCGCAATGGACAGTTATCCAATTGCACCCCTCTACACCGAACGAGATGCAAGAACGTGCTTGGGATGGGTATGTGCTCAACACCGCACTGGTCCCGTCTGCGCCGTGTTTCGGTCCTTTAAGCCACGGACACATAAGGCGGACCATCATCAGCGCGGAACCTGAGTGTCTGCAGACAGGACAGCGGTGTGAGTCTGGTTTGTCAGGCGGCTGTTCTCGTCACAGCCTTTGGATTGGAGGGCGGGGGATGGTTTCTAGCCGACTCGAGTTTGAAAAAGTGGGTATCCTAGAGTCCCCGCGTGGGAGGGGCCTCGTATTCGCGCCAAACTTCCCTTGGGAACATGTCAGTTAGACTTTGGCGGACACTTGCCGGCATAGCGAAGAACCTCCCCCGGAGTCGAGGGGCGTCGGCCACAGTAGCCTTTAGGACAGAGCCATGGTTTGCCATGCCGTCATTTGTCCGTCAGAAATCGACGAAGGTCACCTGGAGACTCTAAATTCCCGGATTCTCAAGCGAACCATAACTCTAAAAAAATATAAAGGTGGGGGAGGCCTTCCCCCCTTTTTATCCCGGTGGCGGACACATGGCGACATGGCAAACCATAAAAAATAAGGACCGAGACCATTGTCCGTCAAAGTCTGACTTGACACGTTCCCCTTTCTTCTCTTTTTTATACCCACGGAAATGCGAGCAAAACGAAAAGATCGCAGACACTCACTTCGTCCCAAAAACTCAGGACCCTATTTTGCTTTTACCTGCGCTTGCGTAGTGAGCTGTCCCCCCTTCATTTTTTTTTCGCACTCTGGGTCGCATCAACTTCTCGTCGGGGTTCAGCGTTTTGTTTGCTGTGACGAGGCAAACCCCTTTCCAGAGGGTTTTCCTTGTCCTCCCCCAGAAATTGGGATATCGGTGCCTCGCATGTTAACTCGCAGTTACTTTTTTTCGTGGTCCAAGGAGCCGGTGCTTTCAAATCTCTTTGATAGTTGAGGCTAGGCGGGGAATCTTCGTTTGATGTCTAAACTCTCATGCACATTTGATGCTAGCATCGCGTGTTTGAAAGGGGTGCGTGGAATTATATCTGCTCAGTCCCTTAGTAGTGTGGCGCGTTTCCTCATTGGAAATACTCGAGGGACTGCCTTGTGCTCATTTCGAAGGAGGCTAGAGGGGGAGAAAACAATACAACTACAAAGTGGGTCTTTTTTTTTTGTTGCACGCTTACGCCCGCCACTAAACACAGCACACTTACCTCCCTTGATCTATCGCAACTGGCAGTCTACTCGAGCGTTTCGTACAAAGCAGGTGCTTATACAAAGATTTTAGGACTGGCGGCCTCGAGCTGCTACAATCCTGCAATGCAGGTGCTTATTCAAAAAAAGAAAACATCCCCCAGCAACATTTCCGGAGTTGGAGTCCGGAGTTGGTGTTCTTCGCGTGTGCAGAGTACCAACACTCGGGTTCTTCTGTGCCTTTTTTCTTTTTCAGCTTTTGGACGCTTTGGCTCCTTTGGGATTACTTCTGTCTGAAGGATCCTTTCGACGCCGCTGAAGACTTCGGGTTATTTTCGCGATTAATCTCGATTGGTTTGTCGGGCGCCGATTTTCCACGGCAATCTCAAATCGTTTTCTGTCCACTCGCGTCTCGGAATCGTTTTGAGCTCACTCCCGAGCTCATATCGTTTCGCTCTCATGCGTTTTGTGTCTCATGGCTCTTCCCGAGCCACCTTTATGCCCACAACCCCACATGATTACGGGTTGTTCGTTCGTCTTCAAGTGTTTTCCCCGGGCGCACCGCAAACTGTTTCTACTGCTAGGAGTCGGCGGGCTATTAATGAAACTCGAAGAATAAGAACTTTGTGCGCTTTGCGCAGAGAGCCCCGTCAGAGGATGGGGATCCGATAAACAGAAGCTTCGCCGTGCTGTCTCCCGACTCACTCTACTCGACACTGCTGGACACACCTGACACCAAGAACCTTAGAAGCTAGTTCTGAGAAGAAGAACAGAGATATGCTGTGCAACAAACGACTGTCTTGTCGACGATACTGAAGACGATTCTGCACGTTTCAGGAGGGGAAATCTTAGTTTTATTTGATGCTGGCACCAAGTCTCCCTCGGGGGGAAGGGGGGTGGGTTGTCACTGCTGAACTCATCGAACAAGTGCCAAACCGGGCCCCCTTCCTTTGCCCGCACTCTGCCATCTTCTTTCTCTGGGGTCGTCGGCGTCTCGCATCAGGTGCAGCAGTGCGTCGTTGTCGAACCTGCCAGAGCAACGGGAGGCAGCAGGCGCAGGGAAGCTGGCCTTCTTCTTTGCTATTTTACTCTCACACGCACGGGCGGGAAACTCGGCCCCGGCAATGCCGGCCCAGGATCTGTTTGCCGTGCCTCCAAAGGGGGAAGTCAGTGGTCCTCCTCAGGGCCAGTCTCTCTATATGGTACGAACTCAACAACAATACTAACACGAAAGGGCAGGGGGGAGGAGACGTGCTCCGCAAATTCACGGGCGAACAGGTAGGGGCGGCGGGGGAATGGGAAGAGGAAAAATTTCTGATGCACTTTCCTGCAGAAATCAAGCTCAAAAAGTAGGGTTTGGGGGTGGACTGAGGGTGGGTGAGAGAGAGAGAGAGAAAGAGAGAAAGAGATGTGAAAACGGGTTGTTGAGAGAAGGGTGTACTTGGTGCGGAAACACGTTTCCAACGCATTTGCGTTCCGGGTCTTGAGGGTCCGCAATAAGCGTGAACCTAAGGAGAGGAAGGCGGGAGAGACAGCGGAATGAGGGCATCTCGTCGAGATGCGGGGAGGGACAGCAAGAAGGAAATAGAGTTGGACTTAAAGGACCGGTATTTTTAGCACGTAGAGGCTGGGAGACGAACACAGATAACAGAGGAAGAAAGGCGGGGGGGGAGCATGTCCATGAAACCGATGAAGTGTCTCCTCCTAACGCGTTTACGGGGTGTTGGGGTGAGTCTGTCGCTTTGAGTGGTGTTTTAATAAGGGACCTGAGCACGAGGAGCAAGATTCCCTTCAGCGGTTGTGAAGAAAGAGGAGCAAGAGCGGGTAAGCAAGAACTTCTTCAGGGTTCGTCTCGTTTAGCTGCACAGTAGTCGTAGCAGCAGGAACTGCCAAACTGCCGAACCAGCCGAGAGATGCTTCGATTTTCACTACTACAGTATCCGCCGAAAATCACTGTGTGATGAACAAGTTTGCCCTAGCCCCAAGCCGCTTTCTGCATAACACGGCTACAACACGAGCTGCTTACTTGCGCAGTCCGCCAACACCGGGTCACAGGACACCAGTTCGCCCCTTAACCGGACACAGCTGCCACCCAACACCTAAGGCGCCTGCCAAACATGAGAGTACGCAGGCGCTCCCACACAACAGCTGCATCAGACGCGAGCTGATCCAAGAGCTGACATGTCAGTCCCAACTGAGCCGCGCCAAACGCACAATACCCACATGTCTCCTAAAGAAAAGAAGAAAAAGAAAGAGAGGAGAGACAGGGAAACAATAGGCAACATCCCGACCGGGGAGAAGAAATGTGTAGTTTTGTGCTGTTCCAAAGGGGTACGAAAAGGCAGCGTGGATGTGTCAGAAGTCCATCACTGACTCCACGATCTGACTCAGCCGTACCCGTTTACTGCACAGAAGGCGTGGGAGAAACCATGCTTCCACCCAGATGCCGACAGGAATAGTCGAGTCGCAGCTCTTGACAGAATAGATGGATGAAAAACGAGGGCATCTGTAACTTTTGTCCTTTCCTCACAAGGCGGAGTCGTGGCTTTTCCGACTCCCGCAACAGTGAGCGGGACAAACTCAAGAGGTCTAGTCAGCTATTCCCTACAGTACTTGCATCCTTTGCAAGACTGAAAAAAGGAAGCAAAGCGCCAAAACCTTAACAGAAAGAGTATACGCCGGTCAACTTGGCCGCATACCGTAAAAAGAAAAAACACAAGGAAAACAACGACTTTCGTTGGCCGGCAACCCTGAGCCCCTCCAGGCCAGGATTACGAAGTGGTTTCACGTGGGGACACGCGATGATTAAGTAGAGAGACTCAGAGAGCTTTTGCTCCACTTGCAGGGCGCAGCGATACCTTCTTGCTGTTTCTAAATGATAGGTGGTCCTGATTCTTGCATTCTTGCATCGGCACGTGACCGACTTTTCTATTTGTGCGTTCCCTCTATGTTGATCGAGCAATGTAGTGGCACGACCTGGTGTACAAGTCATCTCGCATGCTAGTAGATATGTAGATGTAGAAGTGATCGCATAGTTATGCCGTTTCAAAGGTGTAACATCACATGTTATACAGCATGTGAAACCTCATATTCTGAAGTGGGTCGGGTGGTATCATTACTATGGGCATCCCTCTCATCGCGAGCGATTTCGTCTGTGAAATGTAAGTTAAACCGCCGTTTTGGGGATGAGCCGAATCTGAACTTGTTGGCTACGTCGTGTCGACTATCAGAACAGCGTTCTATTCTTTTGTGGTGAACTCGATCCATGGGTGAGCGGACGCAAAAGATGTCGCTTAAAAGAATGGAGCGCGGGCCCTTGCAGGCCTATTGAAGACAGCTGCATTGAATTCCTGAGCGGTTCTTCGGGCAAAGCGCCCCGCGCCAGTGGTGCTGACGGCAAAGATTCTCGAAGCCGCCTGAAATCCCGTAGCCCCCCAGCCCCGAGTCCCAGGCGGCGACGAATTCTCCCCCGCGCACAATATTTCATTTCGACAAGGAAACGAGGCGGGGGGGGGCACACTGCCCTGCGAACGAAACAGACTCGTGCGTTTTCTCGCGGAAAAAAAAAAAACACGCAAACGTTCGAGTCGGGCTCGTCATTATTTTTCGTTCCTTCATTCCGTTATCTTCGATCCTTGATGGCTCTCGCGATACTCAAAACCGAGAGCAGTTTTGGACCTCCTTTCATTTTTGAATAAGCCCCCCCATTCGTGGGAAATACTCGAGGAGGCCGCCAGTTGCAAAAACAGATCAATGGTGTGGTACTCATCAGACGCCCAAATAACAGGCAATCGGGGTTGGGCGCAGAGGCATCATTGAAATTGTTCCCACCCCCCCAGTCGCCGTCAAAGCAAGCACCGGGCGGCCTCTCCGAACATTGTTCCTGGGCCTTTCCTCCCCCTCAAAACGACAGCGAGTGTCAAACTACCCCGAAGCGACTGCCAGTTTTCTCTCCCGAAGGTTCCTTGTGTTCCCTTTCTTTTCATTTTTTTTTTTTTTTTGGGGGGGGGGGGGGCTTCAGTATCTTTTCGTAGAATCCACGCACCAGGTGGCGCGTTTTTGCCAGCCCTTTTCTTCTTTTTAGGGTTAAGGTTGGCTTGATCTTCATTTCGAGGGGTTGCTTCGCAGGAATTTGTGCAGGCGTTCGCCCTCCCGCTTCAAGAAAGGGTTGGATTGGCTTCGTTCTCGGTCAGGCTGTCGCTGGGTTACAAGTACACTTTGGGAGTTAGGCCCTGGCTCGACAGCATCACGCGGAATGCGTTCTCTCTTCCGAAGATGCCCATCCGCCCTCATCTCTTCGTTTGCCCAGGAGCAGGTACAGGCCGTGCGTAGCACATCCGGTGTCGGTCGTGTTTAGTACCAGCGACATGTTGCACGCGCTGTTTTTGTCGTCGAGCCGCGCTTCCTTGGCACTTTTCCAGCGTTTTTTTTTGCAGTTTAAAAGGAGTACACGGGGCAGTGCAAGGGATGCAGACACGTGAGTACGTCTCAAAAATACCTTAGAAATTGTGCCCACTTTCAATTTGCGACAAAGGCGTTGCCACGCGGGTGTCCCTGACCCGTACCGTTCCTACACGAAGTTTCTGAGCTCGGATTGGCCACTTGATGACTCCCGCGAGGCTTCTATGTCTCTCCCAAAATTTGATTTTATGGGATTTTTGTGTCCCCCCAAGCAGGAATTGCAACACGTCGGAGAAAGTCTATACCGATGGCAACGCCTGGTCGCCAATAAAAAATGGGCACAATTTCTGAGGTATTCTTTAGACGTGCCCATTTATAATATTATGCACACTCTACCTGTGGAATTCGATATGAACTCACAAGTGGGTTGCATGCACAATTTCGAAGCCTTCCACGGTGTGGCCCGGCGGTGTGCGGGTACCGTGAGCGGCTACCAAACTACCAGAAACCGAGATCGGAGCCGGTGACACCCTTTGGGAACAAGGTCTTGCTTGTGCGCACCAGCAAACTCGCCGGCTTTCGCGTAGTACGCTGCCAAACTACTAATACCTGGTTACAACAATGCAGTGTTGAATCTATTAAAAAAAAGAAAAAACCTCGCTGAGCAGAGTGCGGTGCGACCCTCCGGCCCAAATCGAGGAAATACTGCACCTCTGCCCAGGCACCGCACGCGCCGTGCCCCTGAATTTCTCCTAGAGGGGCCTCTTGCGCCCAATCAACGAATCCTACGTGGACTGACGGTAATTCACACTGTGATGGCAATAAACCCGAGTCCGGTGTTTGCGTGTCTCTTTTTCAATCAACCGAGGCTGATGTGCAGTCTGGTGTCTTTCGACTTTTCTTGCTACGCTTCCTTTGGGTAGCGGTTCTGCTATCAATCCGAGGGGTTTTTTTTTTGTTGCAATTTTTCTTTTTTTTGTTGTGTCCCTCTGAGTGGGGGAGAGACGACTACCTGTTTGTCATGGCGATCTCTCCACGCGCCCGCATCGAACAGAAACGTAGCAGTAAAGAAGCAAGGAACGAAAAAAAGAAGCTGTGAATGGGGGGGGAAACTTAGTTTAATGTTTAGGCAGAACACTGCCTCGCATCCATGTTTGATGCTAGCATCAAGTCTTCGTCGAAGAAAGTGTAAAATAAAATAGGGGAAAGGGAAAAAGGGTCGCAGGGAGTGTAAGACTCCGCAGGTAGGGTCTGGAACCTTGAGGGACTACTCCTCTTTATTCTTTTTTTCACCGCGGTGTTGTGTGCACCTCGTTCTTCGTCTCTGGGTTCGCTCTTGAACGCATACCAATCCAAAGTTGGAGCTCTTCAGTGGGTCCTTTGGACGGGGACTTTCGGTCCTGTTCCGGTGCTATCACAACTTTCGGGGGGGGGTCAATCTTAGTTCAATGATTGGGCAGAACACTGCCTCTCATGCATGGTTGATGCTAGCCATAAAAAGCAGAAAGAAATGAAGCAGGGGAAAATAGCAATATAGAGTCCTCGCCTGGTACGTCCGTCGCTCTCATTCACCTCTTGTCTGGTTGCTGCGCCCTATAGCGAAGTCAGGAAGCTGCTGATCTTGCTGCTGACCACACGCAGTGTGTCCTTCCTAAAATGAAAGCGAGAATTTGGGGTAAGCCCTGATATTAGATTCACGGTTAAACGAAGTTCGCGCACAAGGTTTGCCTAATGTCACCCCTACTTTCCGATACCAAATAGATGCTCTATTCTAACTCGGTTGGCGCGGTTAACCGGTCATTCCAATAACCATTAGTCAACGACGAAACAAACATATTCTACAAGCGAGCGAAATGTATGGTGTTTTTCTCGGGTAATAACCTTGTAGTGTCAGTCTTCGTCCGAAAAGCATCAATCTTCTAAGATCTTCGGCCGTACACGACAAAAAAAGGCGCGAGACTCCGTACCCGCAAGGGACCGCGGCCCCCTCTGGTTCTCTCTTTTTCTGTTTTCACTATGGAAACGTGTCGGATAGACTTTGGCGAAGCGGGAGTGTCGGCCACAGTGGACAGGACAAGCTGTGGCCGGGGATGCGGGCCTGTCGTCGTCAGGTCGATTCTGAGCTCTCTCGCATCGCGTCCCCGAGGGGCGTCCACCCCACCCCAAACAACTAGATGTCAACAACTTCGCAATCTGGCTTACACGACGCGCATATCACTGTTAAATAACAAGCGATTGCTTGTTATGTCGCAATTGTTTGCTTCTAACGAGCAATCGCTTGTTATTTAACAAGTGCCACTTGTTGTATCACGTGTTATACAAGCAACAAAAACAAGTGAATGTGCATAACAAGTGCGTCGTGATAGTGCCAGCACTGGGGGGGCGTCTCCAATATGCTCGCCAAAGTCTACCTGACACAGTCCCTATGCGCACCTCGTTCTCCGTCTCGAGTTTCGTCGTCAACGCAGACCACTGGGGGGTGGCGGGGAGAGGTGGGGGGGTGCAGTTGTAAGAGTACGCGCTTTCCTCCGCAAGCGGGACTTCTACGGTTCCTTCCCGGGAGGCCGCTTTGCGACAAAAAAGAGGCTTCCTCTTTTGGGAAAGAAAGACCTTGGGGGCTATTTTTCCTCAATTTCCCTCCCCCCCAACGACAGCAACTGTCACACTAGCCCACGCGGAATCATTTGCGGCAGATTCTATTTTTGTTTTACTTTTTAGAGTTAAAAGTTCAAGTACATCGACCAACTCATTTGCTGCCACGTTCAAGCTTGCTCCGACCACTGCACCCTCTGCCGACACTCGCTAGCCGTCGACGCTCATGACGGCAGCCCCGTCCTGAAGTTCAAATACTGCCGACGCGTCACTGCTGCTGTGTGCGCTCGGATTGAAGCGGCCACCTTATGACTTGTTCCGGAATAGGATGACACGGATGACACATACTACTACTACTACTTTAGAGTTAAAGGTCGCTTTTCCCACGCGCACACAGACACCGCGCCTATTCTTCGGTTTCCCGACCGCTAACGTCGGACTTGCCCGCCCGAAGACAGGTCTTCTCCACCGGCGGATGTTGCTTCAGCTAGCTTTTCGACTGCCTTGTTTTTAAAGCATCGTGTATCGCGCCGCGCTGAAGAATGTACGTCCACGTGCCGCTGACCGTTAAAATAAGAGAGGGAGGGTCGAATAGTTTGGGTGGGGGGGGGGGGCAAAAAAAAAAAAAAAAAAACGGGCGCTTGCCGCCGCTGTCCTGTTACCCAACAAAAACTTTCCTTCTTTTTAGAGTTAACCACGTACGGACGAACTACGCCTTATGGCGTAGTTAACTCTAGTTAATTCGCGAGTATCTGCAAGAGGCCACGGGGCCCGTCCTGGGTCACTTCCATGCCCGTACCCATTCAGTGTCGAGGGGTGCGCATTTGAAAGATCTGCCACGAAGTCTTTCAAATGCGCCCCTCGGTTCCCATTTTTGACCTAAGCAACCCCCTTTTGAGTATGACCCAAGGTTTGCCCTGCAAGTCCGTTTCAGTTTTGGAAAGAAATGCAAAGTGGTAGTGGGGTTTGCTAGTATTACCGAAAGACTGGTGGGGAGTGTGCGTGCGTGAAGGGACCGGTTTTCGGGGAAGGGGGGGGTCACGCCCCGTCTTGTTTTCACGCCCTCGCAGTTTTGCGTTGCTGGTTTTTTTCTCTTTTTCAGTTTGTTTGGCACAGTTTGCACGCAGTGCGAGGCACGTGGCTCTATGCTTCGAAAACTACAGACCTCCCCCCCCGCGCCCTCTGACTTCTATGACCTGGCACGGTTGGATAAAGGGGAATTAAACGCACAACTTTGGAACACACCTATTTTTCCTACAAAGGGTGGAAGGGTGACGACTACGAGTAAACTCAGTTGTGTGTACACAATAAATGTTGAGCCTCGCACCCATCGCACCTGACAAGCCCGGATAGACAAGAATACCACGCTTGTGTGTGGGAGATCTGCATGCGCGATCGCATGCGCACGCGGACAGCTAGGCATTACCCCCAGAATCAGCAGGACACTGTGGAGCCTCACGAGCTGAAGCTTATGAGAGAGTGTTGCCCCACAGCGGGTACGTCACACACAGAGTTTCCGGGTGCGCGTGCACCGGAAACTCAAAGGAATTGACGGAATGAAACCACCAAGCGTGGAGTATGCGACTTAATTTGACTCAACACGGGGAATTTTACTAGGTCAGGACGATCTCAAGGATCGACAGATTGAGAGCCCTTTCTCGATGAATTGTGTGGTGGAGCATGGCCGCTCTTGTCAGGTTGATTCCGTTAACGAACGAGATCTCGACCCTGAGATAGGTGGGCGTGTCTACGGGGCGACTGTTGGCATCGGCGGCTTGCTGCTTACCCGAGACGCGCACTACTTCTTAAGGGGACTGCGCGTGACAAAACCGGTGCGACACCCGCTTTTCAACTCCAGCTTTGCCAAAAAAAGGTTGCGTGCGCACGTGTGTTGTCCCTACTTGAAGCTAGTTCCAACACGTTGCGCCAACCGGTTCTTGTAACGAATGACAAACACGTTTGTTACCACGAAGAAAAAAAGCGAAAGCGACCGCCTCCCTCCACCTCTGTTTCAGGTTCGCAAATTGGCGGCACCCGGACAAAAGAGAGAGGGTTCGCGAAATGACGACGGGAGGACACCAAACATCGAAACATCCGTTTTGCACGCATCCGTCTGCACAAGGGACGATACTCGTGAAAGGTGGAAACAGCTGAGGGCCTTCGCTGTGATAGAAAACCAATATCACGGAGACAAGGTAGTGCGGAGGTTGGGCTGGGCAATCACCACTAGCTGATGAACGCGAAAAGGGAAAAATGGTAAAACCATTATTGTTCCTCGCGCGTACAGGAATGGTGTGCACCTCTATCTATCAGTATCAGCACTGCTCTGTTTTCGTTGGCTGCGTTAGCTGGTTCGTTGTCGCCGCTCACATGCCAAACTCACACAGAAGCACTACCTTGTTGGCTTATTCTCGGTTCATTGGAAGAAGACAAAGCGATAGGACAAGCAGCTCTGGTAGTACTAGTTTTGCAAGTGCATGGTAAAATGAGACCAGGGGAGTTGTCGGAGTGGGGACATCAAGTGACAGGCCAATGCTGTACTACGGTACGACCTTCAAAGGAAAGAAAGAACCCCGAACCCGACGTGGATCATCATTTCGCCATTCCCTTACCCGGTAGATTCCGTCCCTTAAGAACAGCGCGTATCGTTCCTGTACCGGAGGAGCAAACTTTGAGCGTGCTCTATAACGAGCCCAGACCTGATCCGGATCCTGGATCAGCGAATACACTGAGAGCCCAGTGCCGCATGTTAGGTAAGCTCCCGGTTCCTTACATCAGAGAGAAGAGGCGTGCAAGCCGGTGAGGCTATCCTTTCAAATCGAGACAAGAGCTTCCGTTTGCTGCCGCCTCCGCGACCCCCGACCCTTGCTACCCTGCTTGATTTCAGTGTGGCAAGGTGACCCTATCCACGGCATCAGGAGTCACCTTCTGAAGAGGTCACCTTCGTGGGTCAAGGGAAGGGGAGCAAAGCCTTTTCGGCCCGGAGTCCCCCCCCTCCCCCGAAAACCTGCAATTCGGAAGTCATGTGGTCAATTTCCCACCTGGGGATTCTGATTCTGACCCTTTGACCTTGAACAATCCGCTGCCGAACCATCAAGGCAACTGTACTGTTGGTAGGGTAGGGTTGGAGGGGAACGTCGGTTGAATTACGGAAGGGGGGGGGGGGGGGGGTGGGGGGGCTCATTTTCTTGTTATCAAATTGGCCAATACTTCGCCGTTGACGACCAAAAAAAGACACCCCAACAGAAAAACCTTACTCCTTTTTTGCCATGCTTCTTTTTCCAGACTGTTTCGTGCTTTTAAGTTGCTCTACTTTTCCTTTTTTGTGTTTCCGGCGATTATCGCGCAATCAGTTGCCTGTGATGGCGTTCTTTTTGATTTTTTTTTTTTTTTTTGCTTTGTTTAATAACTGCTTTTGTTCTCTTGAGGTGGCGCTCAATCTGAATAAAAAAAAGAGAACGCTGCCGGTCTGGTGGTCGGGTAGGTAGACTACCCGGGTGATGCATTATTCTTAAGTTTCTTAGAAGTTGCACAGGAAGCACAAGCCACTTGCTTTCCGCGCTACAAACCAGTTTTCTGGCGTTATTTGTGGATTAGAAGGTCGGTGCTTTAGTCTCCGGTAGACCGCAGAGGCTTGGGTGGGGAGAAAATCTTAGTTTAATGTTTAGGCAGAGCACTGCCTCTCATGCATGGTTGATGCTAGCATCAAGTCTTCTTCGAGGAAGATGTCGTCTAGGAAAGGGATGCAAAATAGAAAGTGGTGAAAAGGGGAGGGGTTAAAAAGTCTTCCTGCGCCAGCACTACACCTCACCTCGGGGTAGGAGCAACAGTGAATGCCCTCAAAAAAAAAAAACGAAAAGCTTCTGATTCGTTGTAAGGACAGCAGAAACAGAGAGAGAGAACCCGGGGCGGGAAAGCCTCGTCTCTCGTCGGTTGAGCTAGAGCGGCAGTTAGACGAGACAAAGAAAACCACGGCAAGTCGCTTCGGCGCATGCTTTGACGACTAGCTTACAGACGGATCCTTTGTTTCGGAGGTTGATTTCTTCGGTGTGTGTTCGTTTTCCCTCATTTCCTCATCGAGTACCCACGGGATCGGGACGTGCCACCTGTACTCACCACGACGAGTTGAGGCGCAGCGGCAGAACCCGGCGAACCGCACAAAGCGTGGTATTCTTTTTGAAAAGTAGTAGTAGTAGTAGTATGTGTCGTCTGCCGAAGCAGCCGGAGACAGCAGGCGCAGGGGGCAGGTCTTGCTTTACTTTTCTCTTCTTCATGGAGACCCGCCCCCGGCATCCCGACTGTCCAATCACTGTCGAGAAAGGTTTGCGCCTACGGTTGACCAGGCCCCACGAAGCCGTATACACAACACGGCTACAACACGACGATGCGGTGTGCGCTCAGCCATCAGGCCATTGGCTGCTAAGCAACCCCCCGACCGGTCGATTTGCCACTTTTGTGGCCCTCTATTCGCCGGGCGTTCCTGTGTTGTTACCGTCAACCCCCCCAGGGGGACAATCAGTTTGATGTCTTACGACCTTTTTGCTGTTGCTGTTAAAATCTTGATGACGCGCTCCAGTTAAATTGTACTTGTGTTGCCGACTATCAACCGAAGTCGATGCAGTCGAGTGTCTTGCGACTTTTCTTGGAATCCTTCTCTTCCTCCCCCCTCCCCCCCGACGACAGTAAGCCGTGGTGTAGTGTCAAACCCAGCGTACCCGGAGGCGGCTGATTTTCTTTTTAGAGTTAAAGTTTTTGCAGGTCTTCTCTACCTGCAGATGTTGTTTGGATTGGCTTTTTTATAGACTGTTTCGTGGTTTAAGAACCGGTGAATTTGGAGCCTCCGGTTGACCGCGTTGAGGCGAGTAAAAGCGGTTGCAAATGATCACATTATTGTACGAACTCTTTGTCCTTTTTTACTTTGGCTACCCATGTACCCAGGGTTGCAGTTAATTCTTTTCTGCATACAGACGGAAGCGTCTGATGGTGAGTACGTGCAGTGGCTTTGGCCATCAATCACGAACTTAGTTGGGCACACGGTCTCGTGCAGAGGCAAAATTCTTTTGCGGCCTCTATAAGAGGTGGATCCTCTTTGTTAGCGTTATTCGTGGATTAATCCGATTAGAAGGTCGGTATTTTGATAGGTTTTCAGAGTGAAAGATCGGCTGAAACCCCCGAGGTTTCAAAAGTCTACGGGGTACGGTTTTGGTGGCCTCGACGATGTTCCCGTTGGTTTGTTCAATGGGGGGGGGGGGGGGGGGGCTACGGCTAATTTCTTATGTGCAATTCTCTCTCGAAGTGCTGTGGGGAAGTTTCTCCTTTGTCGCGGCATGTCCTCTTTGTGCCTATACGCGGCGAAGTACTTTCTGTTTTTTTCCTGTTGGCAGCTTGGTACCAGGGAAAGCCTGCTACACGGGAGCCAAGCTTCACGTGTTCGGCGTACTGCAGAGCCGGGTCAAGTGGCTACCGATTTCCCAAACTAAAGCACCAAGGCGTGGCGCACCTTGGGGCTTGGCGCTCGCGCTGACCACAAGCTCGTCGAGACGGTCAGCCACAGGCAAAGCGGACAGGGTTGTAGCACTGTGTTGCCTCCGACTCAAGCTTTGCAAGCTGTGGTTGTCACGTTCCTGGACCAGGAGCGGCCTTTTTCTTTTCCGTTTTTTTTTTTTTTTTCCTTTTTCTCTTCTTCCTGTTGACAGCTTGCTTTCCTTTTTTTGCGGCTTCAACAATGTTTCCGTTAGTCCAATACTCTCGAATCGTGCTGGGGCGCTGAGTGGGAAAACGCTTCTTTGGAGCCTCGACGTTGTCCCCCTTTGGTCATAAGCAGAAGGGGATGGAAGCGGCTTCTTTTGGTTAACATAGGGGCGGGTAAGCACCTTGCCCTTCAGAGTGACAACTCCGGAGATTTCTTTAAGTGCACTTTCATTCAATCTTCACTGCCGGCCAGCACAGGACAGCTGAGTGCATTTTCTTGGCAGAAAGCTCGTGGGTGACAACTTCGACAGTGCATATGCCGTCCTCTTGGGGGTAAAATGGTCTAGGTCGAGAACAGGTCGAGAAGCCGGGGAGGGTTTCTACAACCGGCAGGTGTGTTGCCCGAGCTGATGACACGTGCGAGTCGGGCCCCGGGGGAATCGCAGTTTCACTGAGGGAGTTGATGCACCACGAAAGTCGATTAGAGAACTTAACAGCCTTCAGGGTGTGGTTGGTCCAAAGAAAAATTCAAGTTTTGCGCTAGTGCTATCAGTTACAAAGACGTGTTCTTACTTTTCCCTTTCTTCTAGGCAGTTCTCGTCCGACAATACGAAGAGCAGAAACCCCCGCTCGCCGTGTTGCGTCTCGTGTGTGTCGCTTATATCACAATACACACCTACTCTTTTTTTTTCCCCCCTACACGACGGTGAATTTTCAGAGTTATCGTTCGCGTTTTTAGAGTCAAAGGGTTTTTAGCGTTTTTTGTCAATAACAAGTTGTTAGTTGTCGACAACTTTTTTTGTATTGAGGTGTCATTCAGATGCAAATCCAAAGCCGCCCACGTCAAATTTTGTTAAGCATTGAGTTCTTTTAAGTACATGAACAACACGGATTAACTGTTAAGCAGCGGCTGCCAAAACTTGCCGTGACACCTATGATCAAAGTAAAGGAGGAAAGGAGAAAATGTTTCCAAAAAAGAAAAAGAAGAAACGAAGGACGATCGGCTCCGCTCATCCGAGCCGAGCCCGTTGCTTCTCGCATTTTATTTGCGTCGTGGTCAGCCAAATACAAAAACTTCCGGAGTCGGGCCCGCACCTGATAAGCGAATTGCTATCTGGCGTGTAAAGGGGGGGATCAAATAATAACAGTTATTTGACGCGCGTCTGGTTGTTCAAAAACACTACCACTCTTTGATCCTGCTACTGTTCGGCTACCCGGCCCTTTTTTAGTATTCGACAAATCGAATAAGAACACAGGTGATAACATTGACCCCCCACCCCCCCCCCCAGGGGCAGCGTTGTTAGAAAACGGCGTTTTTTAAGGAAATCGATTCTTAAAATACGGAAAACGTTTTCTAAAGGAAAACGTTTTTTAAGGGAAAACGTTCGTGGTAACGACGTGGTTCTACTCTTGTTCACCTATTTCACGCCTCTTTTGGTACGCATCGCTTCACGCTTCCTCCGGTGAGGAAGTGCTTACGCAATCGAGATGAACTCCCAGAAAACTCGTGCTCGCAGAAGAGGCACTTCACTGCCTTCATGCTCTTCCCTTCGGTTTCCACCTCCACGCCCTGCCAGACAATGGTTTCGTGCGATCGTTTCGCCATCTTTTTCCTTTTCCCGTTGTACCGTGTGTCCTTCCTATTGGAACGGGTGTACAGGTAAGGGTAACGCGCATTTCACTGTAACGTTTTCTAAGCGTTTTTTAACGGGCCCGCCGTTAAAATACGGAAAACGTTTTCTGAGGGAAAACGTTTTCTACGTATTTTAAAACGCTGCCCAGGGGTGGCCCTAAGCGGCCAGATTGCGGAGTCGTTGGCAGAATCTGACCTGACCCCCCCCCTATATACAGGCTATTTTCACTGTGGAGGGGGGACGCTACCTGTCACTCTCTAAGGTGATCACCACAGTGGGTGGTCAGAAAAAAAAAAATTTTTTTTTGGCCCAAATACCCCAAAAACCGCACTTCGAAAATTTTTTGTGGGCCCACTTTTGCCAGGGAATTTTGACCATTTCACCTTAGAGAATTCGACCACCCAGTCTCCAAGGCAACTGCACTGTAGAAGGGGGGGGGGGTCCCTTGCAAAGTCGTTGGGGGCTCTCAGGGTAGTGTCAGCACTGCCCCCCCCCCCCCCTTTACAGGGACCCGTCTGCGGTGGATTGCAAAACGTGCTTGGAATGGATTTGTGCTCAACACCGCACTTCTCGTCTGAGGGAAAGGGGTGTTCCTGCATTTGACCGGATTTGCTTTCGTTGGGTTCGCTAAACTTTCATGCGGCCGTTCCTCCAAAGAATTCCTTTTCATTACAACCGTACATAGGGTGCAAGCAGGTATTGCTTCGGCCAAGAAGAAAATAAAGTGTCCGCTTCACCGCATTTTGTCGCCTTCACGCGCTTTGCAAAACCGGTGAGTACGAAGCGAATCGCCGAGGCCGAGTCCACAGAGGCAAATAAGCAATTGGCTAGTTAAAAACAAACGAAAAGGCATCTCATACTGCGCCGACTGCGCTGTACGATGCCGCTAGGCGAGGGAAGGAAAACGTTTGTTAATGAAAAGATTACATATGTTTTGAGCCAGTTTGGTGCTAGAATCCGGTTTCTCCTTTAGAGAAGAAGCGGGGGTTGTAGCAGGATAGCTTGGCAATTGTCAAACTTGCCGGCTAACTTCTTTCTTTTCCGCCCCCTATCTAGTTTTCGCTTGCTACGAACTCTGGTCAACTACCAAAAAACGCACCCCGCTAGATTGCTAACTCTGTTCATGGCCATTCTGTTAAACTTCAGATTAATGTGGAAGAGAAAACGAAAGCGTTCGCTCTGTAAATGAGTCGGTCATTTTGCTGCAAACAAGTAATTGAGCCGGTCCGTCCCTATCTCTTGAAGCGGCATTGAAGTGCCTGCCGCTGTTTATCACAGTGAATCACGGTCCACCACGGTCTATCAGGTTCATCTCTAGTCCCTAGAGCTGCATCGAATTGCCCGGTCCTGTGTTCTTCGGTCTATCACGGTCTATCAAGAGGGGATGGACCGGCTCAGTAATATGTTACGGGAAGAGGGCCGAACGACACTAAAAGAAAACGGCTTGCATAAACGAATCGTTTGCTCGCTGATTATCCGACGGTTCGTTTTCGTTTCGTGTGCACGTTTCCGACGATGGTAGGGCCCCGAAAACCCCGTATTGTGTAGTTCCTACGTAGTTCTGAAACGGCGAGGGCTGCATTTTATAAGTGTCGTGGACTTTCTTTGGCCGCAGTGGCCAGTTATATAAGCCCTGTCAGGACCGTTTGGACACTCAGTTCGCCACCAGCTGCGTGTGGAGTATAAGAATGTAGCCCTCCCCCGTATTGCGTAGTTCCTGCGTATTTTGTGCGGAGTTCTTGCGTTCTTCGTTACTTCGGTTTTCGGGGGTACCAGACGAGGTAGGCGTCGCCCCGACCCTCCTCTGTTCTTCTATTCTTCTTCTCGGGGTGCTGGAATTGCTCCGTTCTATTCTGTAACTCTAAAACTACGCGCGTATCACCTTAGAAAGAAAAGGCGAATTTCATCTTCTTTTCGGTTTTCAGAGTGTAAGTATTGTTTCTGTTCGTTGGTTGGGAGGCTCAGTGGTTGTTAAGAGTTGGACTGGACCTAGCTTATAGAGCAATGAATCACGGGTTTCATCTGGAAGGATGCCAAAAAGGGGGAGGGGAGGAGATGGGCAGAAAGGTTCTGGCAAAAATACGATGCTGTGCCCGTGAGGTACGCGACTTCTCTCTCTCTCCAGAACCTGGATGCTGAGACCGAATGAGACCATATTATCCTGGAAGCCTTCGTCTGGGCATAGAACGTACGTGAGCCAATTCACCCCCCTACAAGCGACCTGAGTTCGATTCCGTGGTGTAGTTGCAGACGATCGCCAATGTTATTCGCTAGCGTTATTGCATTCGAACGATTCCGCGGCGACTGCACCCCATTCACTCCAGACACACTCCATACGGCCGATGCAGATTATTTGCATCTAACCTAAACTAACTCGGTTGGGCAGGGTGAATTGGCTCAAGAACCCGTTTCTCTGCGTTAGAAGTTCACAGAGGTCGCACACCCACTCGAGCAGCACCGTACTTTACCAGAATCTTTCTGCCCGAACCCCCCCTCTCCCCTTTTGGCATTGTCTCATCTGATATTCGGCGCGGGGGGTAGACAGTCAGGAGCCGGTCTTGATCACAGAGTTGCAAGCGGACGCAGCCCACTACACCATTAGCGAGAGCTTCGCAAGTAATACATCCTCCTCCTGCTGCGTATACTGGCTCCGTCTGCTGCTTCGTCTTCACCGTCGCGGATGATGCATAAATCGAAAGTAGAAAGGTCAGGCGGTGATTCGGTGTGTTTGTCACAATCGTCCGGGCAAGCGAGGGGTGAAGTTACGATGTTTTCGGGATAGCGACGGGGTTATTTAATCTGTAACGAGTGTTAGGTATTCGTCGGATATATTAATCTTCTAAGATCTGCGATCTTATACGACTAAAAAAAAACAACATGGAGCGCGCACTTCTCGAAGCCGAGAGTGTTGCAGAAGCCTCGACGAAGGAAGGAGAAAAAGACAACCGAACCACAAATTTGGGATGGCGCGCTTTTTCCCGGAGGGGGCAAAAAAGACGTGGGGACAGTGTCGACGGAATCGACACGTGTGGGGAGAGGCGCTCCCCCCCCCCCATCTCCCACGCAGCCCCTGTAGATGAAACCCAATTGAAAGAAGGTAACGAGTGTCCGTCCTGGTTGCTTTTTTGTGCAAAAAAGAAAGAAGTAAATTCTTTGATAACATACTCGAGGGACTGCCTTGTGCTTATTTCGACGGAGGCTAAAAAAAGAATACTGCGGGGTCTTTTTGTCGAACGCTCACGCCTCCACTAAACCCCAGGGTTACCTGTGCTTCGTGTGGGCTACAGCACATTTACCTCCTTTGAGATTTCGCAACTGGCAGCCTCCTCAAGTGTCTCCTACAAAGCAAGCGCCTATTAAAAAAAAGGAAAAGGAGAACATTTGTCTTGCGGCCTTAGCCACAAACGCGGGGTAAATTTAGTAATGCTTTGCCTTTTCATGCATGCTTCGTTTCAAGTCAACTAATCCTTGCAGGATTTTGCATTTTCTTGCAAGCAGGCAATACGCTGCATGATGTTTGGGCAGTCGCCCAGCCCTTTGCACATTTTACTTTCTCGCTGCAAAGAGGTACACACTGCCGTTGCTCGTACGCTACCGGGCCATCTGCGAGCCACCCTCAACCATGGGCGCTCCGCTTTTGTTGGATTCATTTCTTACAACATGCGACCTTCTTGACAGTTGGCTTCTTTTTTTTTTGTGCAATCGGACGAAGAATAAGAAGAAGACGACGCAGCTTTGTCTTCGTCTAGTTGGCTAGTCCACCATAGATTCATACAGAGCCGAAATTCACGCTCTGAACTGGGGTTTTGCGTCACTGTATGCAATTTAACACTACACTTTTTGACACAAAAGGGGGGTCCGGGGGCATGCCCCCCGGCGCACGGTACGGTACGTAGTGTACGGGCAACCTCACCACACACGTACACACAGGAACCCCGCACCCAGGGAAAATATGCTTCTTTTTTTTTTTGCGCTTTTTAGAGCTGTAGTTCGCTTGAGAATCCGGGATTTTAGAGTTTCCGGGTGACCTTCGTCGAATGGGTTCTTGAAATTCCGGGGATTTTAGTGACGTAAAAGATCCCCTATAAAATCTATGCGGTCTACGCGTGTTTCCTGAGGAGAAGAAAGGCATCGGGTTGTCAACTAGATCAAAGCCGAATAAGAAAGGAGCACACTGCACACTGACTCCTCGCGCGACTTTTCATCGGTGTTTCCCTCAGACGGCGGCAAGTCGAGAAGCTCGAAGCGGCCTTGTGCTTATTTCGACGGAATAATTCCACCACTAGGCTCCTTTTCACGCGACTTTTTGGTCGTGCCCTTCAAGCCATCCTTAGCTCCCTTTTGTGCGAACGTAGTCCACGAATGTGGAAACGAACCGACTGTCAATCATCTTGGCGTGTTAGCCATCTTTCCACTGTGGCGCTTTGACAGACGGGAGCAATGGGGCGGAGCAAGGTGCTGGCGATTGTGTGGGTTTTGTACCGCAGTGCCTTCAGTTACCGAATCTCCTACGCCTAGCGTCTATATGCATCCTCTTTTCGTGCGCGAGGTTTCTGGTTGTGAGGTCGGCAACGCGAGATGCACTTCGGGGAGGTTGCCCTTGTTTCCCCTCGAAGATATCTACGCAATATTATGCTAAACTGAACTCGATTCGTCGTTGGCGCAGAAGGAACGACGTGCTCGTTGTGTTTCGGTCCTTTTCAACCCACGGGGGCACACGGCGGGCATGGAACCTGCGTGGCGGATTCACGCTCGACACCGTGTCTTGTCTGCACCGTTTGGTGTGTTTCGGTCTTTCAAATGACGGGGGCACACGGCAGGCGTGGAACCTGAGTGCCAGCAGACAGGATAGCGACGGGAGCTTTGGCACAAAGGGGGTTGTTTGTCGGAGGAGAGAGGTTCACAGCGCTTCTCTTCTCGGGCAAATGGGGCCCCCATTGCGAGGGGGGATACACAGTTCAAGCACAAGACTCTGCCTTTCATGCACGGTTGATGAGTCTTCTACAAATAAATACGCAGTTTTGTGAAAAACGAGAGAGAAACAGAAACCCGCAAAGGGGTACGAGACTCCTCCGCAAATAAGAAACTTTCGCTCTTATATCCGAAGGGGCCCCTCTGTTCTCGCTTTTTTCACTGCAGTGTTGTGCGCGCCGTGTTCTCCGCCTCAGGTTTCGTTCGTGAACGCAAAATGTTCCAAAGCCAAAAAGCTCGCCAGCGGATCGTTCGGAAGGGAAGCTTCGGTTGTCCCGGTGCGAACACATTTTTGGTTTCATTGTTTCGTATCCTTCCTCCGGTGGCTTGAGCCGCGGGGGGGGGTGTCGATTAAATCTATTTAAGAAACCCCTCTTGCCCGACTCAAGCGTACACTCCCCCGAGGATTACATTGCATTTCCCATGGTAGCGATTCGTATGCAACTCGAAAAAAAAATTCTTTTTCGGCTTTCGCACCTGTCGAAAACAGTCAAACTATTGTCAGCATTGATGCAAGATAACCAGCAATGACGCAAGACGGTGTGAATCACTAGGGGGGACTCTGCTGTGTCCTCTGGAATGGTGAAGCGATCCATAGACCTTCTGGTTGTGTTGCTGCGGACGTGTGTAAGACAAAGCTGATAGGGGTGACCAAGGTACTTGCAGCATGAAAAACAACCCCGAAGGCCCTCCTTAGTCAATGAGTCAACTGCCGGCCTGAACCCACACTGCTTCTCATGCACGATGCTAGCATCAAGTCTTCTTCGAAGAAAATGTTAAAAGAAAAGGTGCAATTTACTGCAAGCCGGAAACTTGACTTGAATACGAGAGCTCGCCGACGCAACCCGCAGGTGATGCAAACAATGAAGACGATGATGACGAATGCTGCTGGGTAGAACGCATAGGTCGCACGCGATGCTTGGTACCCAGGAAAACAGCCTTGAAATTCCGTTTTCGGTAGTGAAACACCGTTGCGGCAGTGGCGAGCTTCATTTGTGAGGATGTATGTGGGAGAGCTGGGTTCGAAAAGCGTCTCGTATCTCTGTTCGATGCTTAGGAACATCGCTGTCGCCGCATGCATGTTTGAAGCCGGTGTCAAGTTTTCGACGACCCCCCAGGGAGCGCATACTATGAATCCCGTACATATCATGTTATCGCATTGGTCGCTATCGCGATGGGGGGTCCTCCCAGTGGAAGCAAGTGTTTCTCGAGAACACTTGCAATGAGAAGGGACTTGGGTAACCCCCGCATTCTTGATACCTCGGGACGCAAACCCTGAGCTTTTGTACCGAGGGAGGTTGTATTGTACAGAAGTACTGCGACAGGGAACACAAGGGAAAGATCAAGTGTGTTCAATCAGTACTTCGACACACAAATGCGAGCAAAGCAAAGCATCGCAGATAATTCGCTTCGTTCCAAAAACATTGTGTAGTCTTGTTATAATTAGAGTTAAAGCTGTTCTCTTACTTTCCGTTGTCGGACTTTCAGTGCCTTCTGGTGCCTTTCGGGACGGTATTTGGATCGGTGGTTACTTCTGGACTTTAAGGCCACAGAGAGTCCTTTTTCTTGGAGTTAATGTTCGCTTGAGGATCCCGAGGTTTAGAGTCGATTTTCTATGCCGCCCACGTAGAAAGACGAACAAAAAAGGGATGTTCTGTGTGCGCTTGGGAGCATAGTCACCTAACTCGTTTCCCGAACGCTATTACAGGTCGTTTCCAGAGGTAGTTTCGTATACAACATAGAGACCAACCTTGCGATCTCCTTGCAATCTGCGTGACCTGCGAAGTTGTTGTGCCCGATTGATAGTCACATACGAGCAAGTCGAGCGAATCGGGAGAGAACCCGAGTCGCGCTTGAGTTTAACGACAGCCATGCGTACGCAGTAGTTTCGTATGCAACATAGAGACCAACCTTGCGATCTCCTTGCAATCTGCGTGACCTGCGAAGTTGTTGTGCCCGATTGATAGGCACATACGAGCAAGTCGAGCGAATCGGGAGAGAACCCGAGTCGCGCTTGAGTTTAACGACAGCCATGCGTACGCAGTAGTTTCGTATGCAACATAGAGACCAACCTTGCGATCTCCTTGCAATCTGCGTGACCTGCGAAGTTGTTGTGCCCGATTGATAGTCACATACGAGCAAGTCGAGCGAATCGGGAGAGAACCCGAGTCGCGCTTGAGTTTAACGACAGCCATGCGTACGCAGTAGTTTCGTATGCAACATAGAGACCAACCTTGCGATCTCCTTGCAATCTGCGTGACCTGCGAAGTTGTTGTGCCCGATTGATAGGCACATACGAGCAAGTCGAGCGAATCGGGAGAGAACCCGAGTCGCGCTTGAGTTTAACGACAGCCATGCGTACGCAGAACCTTTGTGTCTCGCGGAGAATCGTCGGCTTGCTTCTTCTTACTCTCGACGAGGTAATGTGGTTTTCCTCGTCGTTCGTGTTAACCTGACAGGTCACTACAATTATTCAGGATGAACGAACATTACCCAAACCAGGATCCGCACGTTGATAAAAACGAGGTGAAGAGCGGCCAGCACTGAATCAACTGATTTCGTTTTCTTCGCGTTCACACAAAAAATAAAGCCTCTCTGGGAGGAGTTTTAGTGCACGAGCACTTTTGTTAGATTCGTTTGAAATTCCAGGTTCCTGAGGTTACGGTTGACCTGTGCAGCCGTTTTTCCGGAAGCTGTTCCATTCAGTACAACATATTGCTCGTGCGCTGGCCATTCTCGCCTGTTTTGGCCAGTTTTGCATATGGGACGCTGTCAACTACTAATCTCTGTTTCTAACGTGCATCATTTTTGTTAAGAACATTTCCGGAGTTGGGGCTTGCACTGATAAACGAAGCAACGGAAAATGATAAGGCAAAGGTTTCTTGTTCTTCGCGTGTACAGGGTATAAATACCTCTCTGGGGGGGGTTTTCCTGTATTAGCACTTTTTCGTTGGCTTCGTTTTCTCTTTCATGTGCAACCGTTCTTCCGGAAATGTTCCCGTCACAGATGTACTATTAAAAAAAAAAAAAAAAAAAAAGAGCTTCGGTTCAAACCAAAGTTCGATGAAGCAACACAGACCTTGCAGTTTAATAGAATGCAGGAAGGAATGGGGGAAACGTTGGGTGCGGACGAGGCCCGCACGCAAGAGGTGGTTACACGCGCACACACATGACACAGACACATGCACAACTACGTCAAGTCCACTGCTCCTGCGCCGTGCCGGGAAATGTTCGGTCTTGGGGTGATGACCAAGTCATAGCAGCGTTAAAACCCCCGGAGACTTCATAAACCGATGCACAAACATGTACCCCGACCTTGAGCTCCCTTGGGCTCGGATTCTCTTTGTTGAAACGCCCAGATTTGCCTGTGGCGGGCAGCGCATTTACTGCTGCTATCGACTGGTTTTATCACCCCCTGGTTTCTACGTTTTCAAGTTCGTGCTTGTAAAAGCGTGCTTGGATGAGTTCCCATATAATGCCAGAGGCTGGGAGTGGTATGGGCAAAGGAGTAGGGGATGTCGCTCGCGTCGGGAGATTTCTCACTCTGTCGTGGAACCCGATTGGGGGGCCGGGGGAGAACTCGGGGGACCTGGGGTTTCTCCAACGATGCAACTTCACTGATTCATGAACGGGGGGGGCGGGCGTGGGGGGGGAGCCGTGAAGATCTGTTCGAAATGCCCAAGAATTATATCTGACGGGGCGCTCCATCGAGATCCATGCCCGTACTTGGCAACTGAAACGCGTTAGTAAGGAGACAGGGTGAACGCTGTACTCGGTACGTGCGCTCGCGGATCTTCTTTTCACTACCGTCGAAAAGGAAATCCGGTGGTCTTGCACTGATAAACGAGATAGCGGACGATGAACATCGACTGGATCAGGTGATGCCAAAATGATGAGGATAAAAAAAAACGGATCTGGCGCTTCCTTTGTTTGTGCGCACTTCCTTCAAGCCTGTTTTGTTCATCTACCGGGAGTGAGGATAGCACGCTGCCATCGATCTGTTTTTGTTCTTGACAAATTGCATTTGTTAGACACAAAAAAAACGATCCTTGTTCTTCGCGCGGACGGGAAAGAGCCCTCTTCATCGTTTATTTTTCTCACGGCAGCCGTTGTTCCGGAAGTGTTCCCTTCAGCACAACACACAGTCAGAGTTTGGGCCGGTATCCCGGTTTCGAAAGCTGGACCTAAGATCGGCTTTCGGCGAGCGAGGGTGAATCTACGTTGCTCACTCATATACGATGGCATATGGTCGAGAAACACTCGGGGAGACGCCTGCTGCTTATTATTTCGACGGAGGCTGGAAGGGGAGAAACGACTCCGCCAGGCACCGAACCCAGGTCTACCTGCGTTTCGCGTGGGGCTACAGCACATTTTTCCTTTCTTGGAGATTTGGAATTCTTGCTGCGATGGTGAGACGTCCATGCTGGAGGTATTGCAACTGGCGGCCTCCTCAAGTATTTCCTGCGAAGCAGGTGCTTTTTTGAGGAGATGGCGATAAGGGCAAAGATCGGGACGAGCGCTAGTACGTATCAACACAACGGTGGGGTGTGTTCTCTACAAACAAAAGAGGAAAAGCGTGTAGGAGGACCGAGCGCAAGAATGCTCTCACGACTGAGCTCAGGGTACCAGCTTGGGGCCAACACGGTAACAAGACGGCTGCTGCAGGGTGTACCTTCGTAGTGCAGAAATAGGGAGACGTTTCCGTTTCCGTTTCCATGTTGGGAAATGGATGGAAACGCGTGTACTTGGATCAATAGGCCTGGATGGGGGGCTGTTTTCTCGTTTCTCCCCCGCAGGGGACTCCGTCTCCCGAGTTGCATGGCCGGTATTGGGATGCAAAGCCGGCTAAAAGAGAACCCCTCCGTGAATACCTTCGGCGCGAGCACCAAAAAGATCAGGTCGGTGCGCATCCCGGCCAACCCGCTGCCAACGGTGCTTCTCAGCTGTAACAGATTCCTATCCTGTTTCGAGTTTTAAGACGCCGATATAGTTTCTAACAGTAGCAGCAGACCATTTGTAAAGTAGTCCAGCAGAGGAATACAGCTCACTACACCCACACCCACCCAGCTGCCCGGTTTCCCGCTCCCAGCGCTAGTACCCTGGCTCCCCTGCAACACACAATACTCGGAGGACCGCCCAGTCAAACTACGGAGGCCAGGAAACAAGAGCTCGTCACTCGCACAACCGCGGCTGATACAATACTAATGATGATGATGGATGGAAGAGAGAGTTGTTTTCGTCGAACGCTGTGCCTGATCATTCTTATCGTGTGTGTGAAAAGGCTGGATTCAGGACGCAAGTGAAAACGCCACGGTTTGCGGCGGTGAGCGAGCTTCTCATTTCCTCCAACACTTCATGTTTGTTTTACTTCCGCAGAGAGCTTTTTGTGCGAGAAAATAAAATGAGAGAGCAGGCCTGGTTGTTTGGACAATAAGTCCATCTCACAAAAAAGCAATACGACCCTAAGTGGGTCCCCATTTGCGAACGCTAACGTCCCGGCACCGAACCCAGATGTATCTGAGCTTTGGGTGCGGACGACAGCACATTTCCTCTGAGATTTTACACTTGGCGGCCTCGAGTATTTCGTACAACAGCAGGTAGCGTGTATCAAATGAAACCCTCTAAAAACACAGGACGGAGAAATACCACATTTTCGGCACTTGGTGCCCATAGGGGGGGGCGCCCCTTCCACAAACTGGTGCGGTGGTCATCGATTTTCAGTGCTGCGTCGAACACCGAGCGATAGCCGCACCTGCGGGGAAGAAGCGCTTGCAAGAGTGATCTCCGCAACTCGCAAAACGGGGAGGTCTGTAGTTTACTGTTTACACAGAACATTGCCCCTCTGCATGTTAGATGCCCGCATCCAGTTGTCTATGAAAAGATGCGTTACACGCATGGGGGGAAGGCGTAACCTAATGTTCAGGCGTTCAGGTATAACACTGCCTTTTTCAGGTCCGCTTGACTAGCTGAGTCAGTATTTCCGTACAACAGATAAGCTGGGGACACAATGTGCGAAAGTTCGGGAACGAAGCCAGTTCGAATTCTATTTCTTGGATGAATGGGGGGAGGGGATGGGGGCCCGTGTGGATTATACTCTATATACACGGTGGAGTCCAGCCTCAGAAGCTGGAGCTGAAGCTGGAGTTAAAAAAGCGGGGGCCACACCCGCTTTGTGGGTGTGGATTAACACGCATTTTGGTTGTAGCACACCCGCTATGCGCTATGAGTGTGACTCGGTCACACCAGCTTCAGGCGAGGCTGGCTTTCACCGTGTAGGACTCTTATGACTCACCGCGAGTTGACATTCGGTCATCAACTGCCTGTGAGACGAGGAAAGAGGATCTCGAATCTGAGCCCTTGTTAATCCATCCACACTTCTCTTATATGCGCGAAGCATGATTAAAAACGAATGGTACTCGGAGCGTCCCAGAACACCGGTTGCACAGGAAACGTTGAACGAAGCCACGGAGAACTTTCTATATTACCGGAACTCCTAGAGAGGGTTTTCTTGTAGACGCGAAGAATAAGACTTTTTTCACTTTTCAGCGTCGTGTGCTGATCATCCGTTACTTCGTTCATCAACGCAAGCCCCTACTCCAGAAAGGTTTATTACTTTCGAGGGAATATCCGCTTTTTCTCGCTTGCGCCGTGAATACAACTCTTGGCGTACAAATGAGCAAGACCTGCCGCACAACGAAGACAAGTCTCCCTTCGCAGCAATCATCGCCATCCGTTTCTTGTACCAACTGTGATCATGCAAACCGCGACCTATCTGTTGTTGTGTTTCACCATGAAATTGATCAGTCGGAACGTTCTCTGCAGTACAATTGTGCTATGGGAGGGGGAACGCTGATGTTGGCAGTGGCGAGCTCCTCATTTCCTCTAACATTGCATTTGGTGTTTACAGTGTCTTTTCCTCCGTAGCGTGCGCTTTGTGCTGCGATTGGCACCAGCCTCTGTGTCGCTTAAAAAGAATACGAACGTAGAAATGAGCCGACTGTCAATAATCTTCGTGCCCTTTGCCAGTTTTTTCCCATTTTCTTTTGAGCAAGAGTAGCGGCTGTGTAAAATACGTCGTTCGCCGGCCAATAGTAATCTTCGAAAGACTGGTGTCTTAAAACGACTAAGAAAATCAGCGCCCCGCTCTCCTTTTCCCAATGAATGCGGCTTGCCAGAAACAGTCGTGCGAGATTTCGGGTACATGCAGGAAGACCTTTTTTCCGCGCTCACTCTGTCGTGCGTATCAGGTTCGTTGCTGCGATAGTGGGGTGTCGTTGAGTACCACACTATATGCGAAAGGTCGCAAAAAAGATTCAGAGCGTGTGAGAGAGAGGGGGGAGGACTACTTAAAATGGAGGGACCATCTCTCGACGGAGTATCCGGTCTCCTCACTGCGATCCGTACTGCTACGGCGGGCGCAGGTCGTTTCGGAGGTACGATGCGGGTGCAAAGCCGGACAACGGACTGTCAGCTCTCGTCCACTGTTCCGGTCTGGTCCCCGCGCTAAGCATTTCTCTGGACAGTTGGTGCGGCCAACCGCAATGGAGCAATGGAACCTTCTCTTCACCTTATCAATAACTGCGGCCCCGTGCGGCTTGTGCTCGGTCTTCGGATTTCGAATTAGATTTTCATGGCGACACTCAACTAGTGGTAGGTACGGGCGAGCCCATTCTACTAGTTTGTTCGACGACGTGTTGAGGCTCATGCTTTGAGGCTCGTGCTTTTTTTTTTTTTTTTTTTTTTTGCAATTCCCCTGATCTGTGATTATCATCCGTGCGCGGCACAAAAGCTGGCGATAACTGCGAAAAAAGAAACGAATCGTCAGAGGGGATTCATTGACCCGTGTACTGTACCGAAAGGCACGGTGGGGTATCTGGGTTGGCAGATGGGGCGGGGCGGGGGCAGGCCGTTCTAAGTTCTGAACTTGCTTCACGGGTTGGTGGTTCTCTTCGGAAAGAATGCCCTTGTGCAATACAGGACGGTGTATCTGGGATTAGTCGTTCGCATATTTACCAATCAAAAACTCTGAGAAGAGACAGAAAAAGGGGTCAGTTGCTTTCGCCCAGCCAAATGCACAACCAGGTTCTGCTTGTGCGCAGACTGTGAACGAAGACTCGCAGATCAGCCCTTCAAGCTGAGACAGTCCTCGTTCCGCAAAGAATGGTTTGCGTGCGGGTTGTTCCTTCAGGTGGATGTCAGGCGGGGTCACGTCGCGTTGCTTCAATCTGGCCCTTGATGCTCTCGAGTATATGTAATTATACGGAAACTCGAAGATTCGACGTGTTCCACAGCCTACTACACCGGGAGAGTAGGAGAAACAAGGAGGGAAAGTAGAGTTTTCGTTGACCGCGCTGCCCTGAACCCAAGTCCTGGATAGGGTTTCAGGGTGGCAATTGGCAAATGATCATGATCAGAAGGTCCTTACTCGGGCTGTTCAGTTTGCTCACACATTGCATGTGGCTAAAAGAAATTGGGTTTGCGACTCTTTTTTTAGCGTTAAAGTTGCAGTGAGAGTCGGCTTGAACACCGGGAATATTAGCGTCGCCAGGTTTTGGAGATGTCTTGGTACCGGAGAATGTTATTTTCACACACACACACACACACACACACACACACATACAAATCTGCCAAAAGTACTCGAGGGGTCGCTCGGTGCTTAATTCGACGGGGGAAAAAACCGATACAAAGTGGGACTGTTGAATGCCTACGCCTGGCACTAAACCCAGATTTACCTGGGCCAGCACATTTGAGATTTTCGGCGGCCTGCTGGAGTTCTACAAAGCAAGTGCTGATTCAAAAAAAAAAAATAGAGGTCAACTTTTACGTCAACCGGTTACTAATAGTAATGCTAAAGCTAAAGCTAGCCTAACTAAACAAAAACTGCCCCCGGCGGGGCATCTCGGTCGTGAAACAGCCCCTAGCTGAGACACTCATCTCTGCATCCTGTGATCGAGATATGCGTAAATTTGTGGTTGTAGGGTGTCGCTAGGCTGTGCTGGGGGTGGATGGGGAGCGGGGATGGATGTCGATGAGTCTCAAGTGCTCTGTCACGCGATCTTTTCTGTAAAGGCAGAACCAACCCTGCGTCTCATGCAGTCTTTTTCAAGGAAATGCTCGTTTCTTTGTCGACAACTTTTATTGTTCTCAGCTTCTTTTCATGTCTTTTTTTTTCGGCGGGGGGGGGAATCCCCGAGTCGAATGTTTAGACAAAACAATGCCTCTCAAGCATGTTTGATGCTAGCATCAACTCTTCTTTGAAGATCAACAGAAAAGAACGCGAAAGTGGAAACAAGGAAGGGGGTGGGTTTACTTTCAGTGCTTGCATAGCTGTCTTCTCTTTTGGCTTGACCATTCTCTTTGAGGTAGAATGTTGGGTATGCTGACCTAGGGAACATCGTCGGGGCCTTGTTTGCGGACAAGGTGTTTTCAAAGTCTCCGGTTGACATTTTAGGAGGAGAGAGTATTTTGCGATTCTTCCTTTCTTCAGATGGCGAGTACTTTTTCTTCTTTCTTCCCGGAACTCCCTCTGTTCCTTTGCGGGAACAGCAGAACGGCGTACGAGGAGCTGTGTGGACCTGCGCAAGGACCGGTGATCAGCTTTTCCGGTGGTATCGTCGTTTGTGCTGCGGGCAGCCTCCTCGATTATTTCCTACAACGCTGCAGGCGTATGTTCCGAAGAAGAATAGTTGAGGGCTCTTGACTGGACTCACAGCAAAAATATTAGACGTAGCTGCTTCGACTCCGAATGGAAGGGGAAATATAGAGGCAACTACAGTACAAACACAACTTGATTTGTTCTTCGCTTACACCACCGTGTGTTGTTTTCTCACTCAGGACTTTGACATGTTGTGTTTGTGTGGTAGTCCGTTCAACACGTGGTTCGGTAGGTACAGCACTTGGGATCCCTTCTTCGGGCAGCATCGTCGAGCATTTCCTTCCAAGGCGCCGCAATGTAAAAAAAGAGGGGCGCTTCAAATGTTCTTCTTCGCGAAAGGGAGGGACAGCCTGGTTTAGGGTACGCGTGCAAACTTTCCGGCACCCGCAATCGTGAGCAGCGCGGAGTCAAGAGGCCTAGTCAACTATTCCCTGCAGCATTTGCGTGCTTTCAAGAAAGAACTTTCCGGGGTTTTGCATTGACAACTAAAAACGATCAGCGCCGACCTATCTGTGAGAGAGAGACGGGGTTAGTCACGCCGTTCTCACCACCCACCTGTAGAGAGACGGGGTTAGTCACGCCTTAGCAGTCCCACCTGTATGTGTTCGCGGTCACCGCTACCGCGCTGACCTTTCCCAAGAGAGAGGGAGAGAACACATAAAACAAATCAAAGGGTGTGGGCCTCCACCGTCAGGTGGGCCACGCTAGATTCGGGGTGGCTCCCTGGGAGAGACAGGGGCTGTTGTCACGCCTTAGCAGTCCCAAGGCTTCTCCCCACCCACGTAGTTAGAATGCAGAATATCTGTAGCAGATGGCCTGCATTAGCCACTGGATGACTACCTCTTCGATCGTACCGTGTCAGTAGAGAGATCCATTCGCAGCCCCAGAGAGCCTCGGCCCCTTGGGGCTGCCAGGGTTCTCCGGGGCTGAGCCACGGCACCGGCCAACCCTCACACACTGCTCCGGAGGCCTACGGTGGCGAAAGTTCTTGTTCTTCGCGGGGTGCTGGGAACAAGCCATTCGGGATGGTTTCCCGCAACAGCACGCACCAAGTGCCAAAGTTATGGGGAACGTGTCAGTTAGACTTTGGCGGCCACTTGCCGACATAGCGGAGAACCGCCCCCCTCCCCCACCTTTCTATTTTCTGACGGACAAATGACGGCATGGCAAACCATGGCTTTGTCCTATAGGCTACTGTGGCCGACGCCCCTCGCCCCCTTTTTATCCCGGTGGCCAGGGCTTACGCTCCGTTTTCGGTCTCAGAGAAAATACGTGTGGTCCACGTGTGGGCGCTTAAGGTTCGAGGGTAAAAAAAACCTTTCCCCTTATGTGCGACGGCAAGAAAAATAGCGTCGCTGCTGGACTTGCCGACACCTGTGGGCCTAGACTCCCCTGTATGTGGACCAATAAATCAAAATCCACATGTGGTACCTGTGGATCCACACGTGGGGGAACAAAATCCAAAAAGAATTAACGTGTGGAAATCCACACGTTCCACACGTGGAGCGTAAGCCCTGCCGGTGGCGGACATATGGCGGCACGGCAAACCATAAGAAATAAGGTCCGAGACCCTCCCCAATTGTCGAATTCGAGTCTAAAGTAGCGTGACACGAGCGTGACATGTCAAATTTGACTGTACAATTGCCACCGATGGGAAGGGAGTGAGGGCTATTTTCACCGCTGGAACCTGGGTCGCCGAGTGGCATGGCCCCCGGACCCCTCATTTCGAGCAAACTCGTGTACCGTACCGTTCGCCGGGGGGCGAAGCCCCCCGGACCCCCCCATAGTAGTGAGGCTGGTAAGGCCACCAGAAAAAAACCCGAAAACCCTCACCGTAGGCGCGGGTCAAGGGCCAAGCAATGTTCCAGGCTGTCCCCATGCCTGGACATTTATTGTCCGCCAAAAGTCTAGCTGACGCGTTCGATGCGAAGACAAGCGATGTCGGCGATCGGGATGAGCTGAAAATCTCTAACAATGGCGAATATGCCAGCAGCAGTAATTGCACATGCATACGTATACACCTTGCTACATAAGATGGTCTTCAGGAGACTTAGTATCCCCGGGTTCTCAAGCGACCATCCTCTCGCGATGCAACACGAGCAATACAGAGCGCAAGCCGAAAAGACGAAAGTACTACACTTCACGTAGAACCAGCCGACCGTAGACAGATCTTTCGCGCGTTTGGCTGGCGCCACATGAAGTGGGGCCGGCCGTAAGGCCAAAAAGAAAGCCAGGCAAGGCGGGCCCTCGGGTTCGGTACTTTCGATGCCTTCCTTCTCGGCCTCTTCGGCGCGTCTTCCAGGCTGCTTCCAGACGGACGGGCGCACACCGGCCGTTCCTCGCGTTGCGAGTGCAGCGTGTGGCAAACAGCGGCCGGCAATTTCGCGCAGTTTAGGGGACAGGAACCGCGTGAGAGGAAGAGTTCTGCGTTCGTACTCTTTCCTCGCCACCCTCACCACCAGAGGTTTTCGGTTCCTTCTTCGGGTTCGGGTGTTGTGCGGGTTCGAAAATTGAGAATCGGTTCCCTTTCACTAACTGGATCTTGCGTTTCCGTAAGCGCGGGCAATGATGAGAGACAAACTGTTCCGACGAGCCGCATCCTGGGGATGAATTGATCCCTACAAGGTAGGTTCCGCACACCGGGTTTTGCGGCGTTTGCTTGGAACTTCGGGGAGAAATCTTATTTTTCGTGTTCAGGCAGAATCTTGCCTCACATGCACGTTTGATGCTAGCATCAAGTCTTCTTCCGCGGAAATGCAGAGTTTTGGGTTCATTTCTTTCTTATCGACTGTTTCTTCTTTCTTTCGTTGTCGTCTTTCGTTACCACGGCATGGTAGGGGGGGGATTGTTATCTTTTCAGAGTGACGGGCCGCTTGAAACACACCGGGGTTTTAGAGTCACCAGGTGACTTGCGGCGGTAAGGATATCCCTTTATACGCAGCGTGTTCTTAGAGGTTGGTGATCCCACGAAGTGCACGGTCTTCGTGGTTTCGGGTAGGCCCTCCTTGAGCCGTCGTTTGTGTGTTCTGCCTCTTTTCTCCCACCCCTCCCAACGACAGCAAGTGCCATGATTTGTTCACGGTAGAGGTTTCTACCATAGCTCCTTCTCGCTCTCTTTTTTTTTTGCGGTTCCGGCGTTAGTCGCTCAGCCAGCTGCCTGTGACGGCGTTCGTTTGATTGATGTTTTAGAGTATTAGGGTTGTTCGTTTTGAGAGTGAAAATCTTTTTCCCCCTTTCGTGATACCGACGATCAACGTCATCGTCATTCGCTTTTCGACTTCACATCCCCTTCCCCCCCACCCCAAAGCTCTTTCGGTTTGACCTGTTGTTGCGATGTTGGTTCGTTATTTTCTTCTACTATTTCGCCCTCCCCCCACTCCCCCCACACGCTTCATCTCGGTGATGAAAGCGTGTATCCCACAAGAAAGAGATCCGGCCACCGGAAATACCGAAACGTCTGGGCGGCGCTTTATCTCGCTCGTGGGCAAGTGTGAAAGTCCACTTGAAACTTCGGGAGTTTTTTTTTTTAAAGTCTCCAGGGAGACTCTCGGCAGTTGGATTTCCTTTTTCGTTTACTCGCAACGCGTTTTTGTTAAGGGTGGTTGATACACGCGGAGACAGAGAGCATCGGTGAAAACCTTTTTTTGCAGTCGTTCGTTTACTTTTTGTTTATCGGAGGTCTGTGTGTGTGTGTGTGTGTATGAAACCCATGGAAGTTGGCTCCAACACATTACGCTACAACAACGCGGCCCTGATTTTGGTGTGCTGATGCTAACACAAAGAAGAAACGCGTAGGATTTGATTTATTCTTTTAAAACAGATGTTTCGGAACATTTTCGGAGGTACGGAATTAGTTAGTATTGATAAACGGACCAACTGGCAATCCAATCCCTGATACAAATGACGAGAACGAGATTCCTGTTCTTCGTGTGTGCACTGTGCAGGATATAAACTTCGCTCTCACTCTGGACTGGTTTTCCTGTGCAAGCCACCTTTTTAGTTATCTTCGTTTCAGTAGCCACTGCCGAAAATGTTCCCTTTAGTACAACAGTACTACGTATAAATAAGAAAGCCGTGCTTTAGTTGCTACTATAGCTAGAGCCCCAACAACCCCTCTTCCCCCACTGTCAGACGAGCCCACATGAAGGCGGCGGTGTCCTTGAAATGGCTTTCTCTACCGGCGCGAAGTTGCATAGGTCGGCTTTTAAACCCGCGGCCGACGAAAAACACGTCGGAGGCCAGAATTTGTTCCGTGTGTCTGGCGACTTCTGTCCTGAAACCCAGAACCAATTCATCGGTCGCCGGGGGGGAGAGGGGAATCTTTGTAAGTGCGGGGGGGGGGGGGACGCGTGGATGAATCACTCAGTCGATTGCCAAGGGGGTGGTGCAGAAGGACACGCTCGCGGTGGCGGTGGAGAGGGGCGACATCGAGCTGTGCCGTTTTCTGGTCGTGCGCTGGCGGCCCTCGGAGAGCGCCGCGTGGGAGAGCCGGGAGGAAGAGCTCACCTTGTCGCTATAGTACCCGACGCTGCTGTTTTCCCGCGAGAGGACTTCGGTGGTGGCGGCGGCGGCGGCGGCGGCAGCCGGGTGCTCCTTTTTGGCGCACGCAGCGGCAGCCTCCTCCGGCCGCTTGTCTTTTTCCTCCGCGGCGGTGTGCTGCTGGCGGCCCTCGGAGAGCGCCGCGTGGGAGAGCCGGGAGGAAGAGCTCACCTTGTCGCTGTAGTACCCGACGCTGCTGTTTTCCCGCGAGAGGAATTCGGTGGCGGCGGCGGCGGTCGGGTGTTCCTTTTTGGCGCACGCAGCGGCGGCCTTTTCCGGCTGCTTGCTTTGCTCCTCCGCGGCGGCGTGCTGCTGGTGGCCCGCCCGCTGCTCCCGCCGGGCGATGATGCGCGCCATGCGCAGCAGCTGGTAGCCCGCGTCGTTGTCGCGACCCTTTGCTTTCGGCTTCGCGACGACCGCCACCGTGAACGGCGACGGGTACGTGTTGACCCACCGGCTGCTGTCAAAGACCTGCCAGTTGCACAGCACGTGCGGGCCGATGCCGTGGTGGCACGTCACAGAGGTGACCCAGCCCAGGTCCGCCGCTTGCCCGGCCTCCGAATCAACCACGGACCAAAGCCCGTTCTTCGACGAGTACAGCCGCGCCTGCCCGGACGCCCACGCCGGCATGCCATTGAACAGGTCCGGCATGAGCGAGTACAGGCCCTCGAGCTCCGGGTGCTCGCCGCAGTGCAGGTTCAGCCGTTCCGGCACCGTGCCGAGCAGCCGCAGCTGCTGCGCGCTCGTGCCGAGGGCGGGAACCCAGCCGGGCCGCTGCTCCTCCGCCGCCGGCTCCTGGTCCGCGAAGGTGAAGGATTCGAGGCACTGCCGCACCTCGTCGGTCAGCTGCGGGATGCGGCGGCCTGCGGCCGGCGCCGCCGCCTTAGGCTCCGAGCGCCCCCCCGGCCCGAGCCGCAGCGTCTGCCGGCACACGACGAGCGTCTCGTCGCAAAGCCCCGCCGCGGCTGACAACTGGCAGTTAGGGGTCATCGCGCCTTTTTTTTGTGGGGGGAAAGGAGGGTTTTGGGGAAGTGCTTTTTGTCTGTCTACTCCTTCTTGGAGGAGAAAAAAAAAGACGAAGAAAAAGAGAGAGTGTGTGTGAGTGTGTGTGTGTGTGGGGGTATCGCGCGCGCGCGAGAAAAAAAGAGAGAGAAAGAGAGAGACAAAGAACTCACAGAGGCGCGACGAATGGTGGTGTCAACCCAGCCTCGCGGACGGGGGGCCTCGTTGGTTCTTGCTCCTTTTTTTTATTTCCTGCGTTTTTTCTGACGGTCCTCTACGGGCGTACAGACTGATGGCTTTTCGGCGTTTCTGTTTGTTTCGCAAGGTCCAGCCTAGGTTGGCTACTGTTATTATTAGTTTGTCTTTTTTCCGACTTGTGTTGCTTGTGGTTGTCTGTGTGTGCTGGGATCAGAGGTAGTACGGGAGTGTGTTGGATTATTTCGTTTTTCCTTTTTTTATTGACTGTTTTTTTTTCGCTTCTTTTTTTTTTTTGCTTTTTACTTTTTCGTCCGGTTTGGATGATTACTTCTTTCTTAAATTTCCCGCTGAAACTACTTGTTTTCCTTTTACTTTGCTTTTTTGAACTGGTTTCTTTTTTTGGCTACCGAGTTAATTCTCAGCAGTGTCTGTGTTCGTCCTTTTTTTCTTTTGAAGAAGTATCCTGCAAGAAAAAGAGTGGGTGGAACTTCAAGTCTTAATTCAGCAATCGCGATTGAACACTAGCCTTGATTTCCGACTGCCACCGACGGGACTGGAATGCAAGAGTGTACTTGGAATGGTATGAGTAAGCTGAACTGCATCGTATTGCCTGCCGCTGTTCATTGTGGCGAATCGAGGTCCACCACGGTCTATCAGGTACATCCCTATCCCCTGGAGCTGCATAGAATTGCCTGGAGCTGCATTCTTCTGTCTATCACAGTCTATCAGGAGGGGATGGACCGGCTTAGGTATGGGTCCTTTAAGCCACGGACATTCATCAGCGGAGCCTGAGGGTCTGCAGACAAGAGAGTCTTGGTCAGGCAGCCATTCCTAGCTCGTCGCAGCCAGGACCAGGACCACTCATGCCTCGAGACTGCCGAGTCGGGATTAAACCGGTTGTACAGTTTCTACGGGTCTGTTGACCGCGAGCGTCAAAGCCGGACGTTTTGCGAACAGGCAAAGAAATCGGTAGTCACCTGTAGGCTTCTTTGGCTCTGCAGCGTCGCCGAACACGTGAAACTTGCCCCCCTTCACAACCCACTTGTTGTTATGCATGAGGGTATGAGGGTTCACATGATATTATGCCGTTAACTTCTCACTATGAGGCTCATCGACAATTTAACGGTCTTTGCAGTTAATACACCAATGAAATTCAATTTAGACTTAATGCACTGCCAAATTTTGAATTCGACTTAATACACTTCGAAAAAAAAAAATAGACTTACTACACTGCCCAAAATTTTATTAGACTTAATACATGCACCTGAGGAGTGAATTTCTGGGTGAGCTATGTTGGTGACTTTTGTGGGTGTGACAGATCCCAGCTTGTGCGGACAAGTACACTTTTGAGCAAACAAAACTTGAGTGCTGCGAGATTTGAGATTTGAAGCGCCCAATCTGGATTTGCCCTTACGAAATTTGACTCACGCCAACCCACCGGACCTCAACAATAAACGCTAGCAATTTGAGTTTCGAGTTTGGAAATCTCAGATAGTGCAGTCGTCTACACAATCTGAGATTTTCTGCCGCACAATCTGACACCAGCCGCAGTCAGTTCCACACGGATTTCGGGCCCCGATTTCGATTAGTTCTGTTTGCTATGGAACAAGTGGGGGGGAAATGTTTTCCGGCGAAATGCCAAAAATTTGGGGCTTAGGGAGCACAGATTTTTTCCTGCCCCCACCTTTTCCGTCCGGAGAATCACTCCGGATTGGTGTTCTGCGCGAGGGGTTCATCGTCCGTAAAAGGCACGTTGCGGAAAGTGCCCGGCGTGTCGAAAGGCGACGCAATGCCAAGCCTAACGAGCTCGGAAGCGTGGGAGTGCATGAGGTGACTCCTCCTCTGCTGGCCCTCGGAAGAGTTTCCTTCTTGATCATCACGAACGGGGAAAAACGTGGCATTCCAGACCGAGTCAAAAATCTGACGCGTACGTCAGGTTTCATCCTGTGCCGGAGCGCCGCCGTATCCATGGCCGGCACCGCCGCCACGTGGGGGTGCCTCCTTTTCCGCCTGCGACTGTGGAAGACGCGTGTTGTGCGCGCGTCTGGTAAAACCGTGGACCCGACGGCCCACAACGTCGCTCAGCGGCCAGATAATCCCCTACGTGCGGCGGCAATGCCTGTAAACCCAGTGCCGGGCATGGCTGGCGGAGCGAGCAACTCTTCGGCGGGCAGCAGATCAGCCACCTGAACTCCGGAACGCTATGCACCATGGGTGAAAAACCCCCTGGAGAAGGCTGAGGAAGAAACCGCGAAAACGCGGTACACCCTGAACCACCCATGAAAACGGTCCTTGCGGAACCCCAAGGACACGGAAATGGAACAATGGATTGATTCAAACCAGACGGAGCGAATCCTGTAAAACATGACGGGTCCAACCCGCTTACCGCCCCGGGAGCCATCCCAAGGGCAGGTCCCCGTTTCCCTGTCGCGAACCATGTCGCCTCCCCAAAAACCTCAACAAAAAGAATCGGCAAGGTGTGACCGACATTCTGTGATCCTGTTGGTTCGGGCTAGTTCAGGAGTGCTACTTTTTACCGGAATGTTACTAGTCGTCGAAGCCATCCCACCACGAATTCTTCTGGTGTCGATTCGAGGTGGTCGTGCTCATCTAGCCATGCGTCTTGCTCCTATTCCCTCAGTAAACTGCAAGTATTTGCGACCCAAAAAGTTGGGACAACCCTCAAACGTCAGTTTTTGTGACCCAGAAAGTTGGGACAAGCCTCAAACGTCAGTTCTTGTGATCCAAAAAAGTGGGACAACCCTCAAACGTCATTATTTGTGACCCAAAAAGTTGGGACAACCCTCAAACGTCAGTTTTTGTGATTTCCACGCTACTTCCATGACAGGTCGTTAGCAGGCCTTGATACCAGGACACATGGTGCCCCGCGAAGGGCGACGTATGTGTATGTTTTCGTACACCTGCGGTACCACCATACTGCCCCTTAAAGCCCCTTAGAGAGGGCTACGTAGTGGGATGGTATCTACACCACCTGTCTCCGGTCCGCCACGCGAAGATTCTCCCGGGTGCAACCTTGGCGGCCAGCTGCATGCTCCGGCGCCACTCGTTTATCCGCGTCTCTTTCACATCGTACGCCAACTTCTTCTGCGACCCCCGCAGATCCGCGAGCATCTTCATCATCGTCTCGCCGACTGGCGGGCTCGGTCGACCCCAGACCACTTCCCAGGCGTCGTTAGCCATCAGCTTCTTCCCGCCCGCCCTCACCTGGTCCGCCTTCAAACCCGTCACGTCCGCAGAGTCGCGCGATCGGCCGGATCAGCTTCGACGTCGCTTGCTGGTGCGCGTTTGCCGCTCCCCCGTCGAGCGGGACTAAGGAGGTTCGTCTGCCCACATGTCAGCTGACGGCTGAAGGCGCGCGCGGTATGTAAGGAGTGAACAAACGATAAAGCGCTACAAGGCATAGAACCCTTCGCCAAAAGCCATTGTGCACGGGTGTGCGTGCGTGCGTGCGTGTGTGTGTGTGTGTGTGTGTGTGTGTGTGTGTGTGTGTGTGTGTGTGTGTGTGTGTGTGTGTGTGTGTGTGTGTGTGTGTGTGTGTGTGTGTGTGTGTGTGTGTGTGTGTGTGTGTGTGTGTGTGTGTGTGTGTGTGTGTGTGTGTGTGTGTGTGTGTGTGTGTGTGTGTGTGTGTGTGTGTGTGTGTGTGTGTGTGTGTGTGTGTGTGTGTGTGTGTGTGTGTGTGTGTGTGTGTGTGTGTGTGTGTGTGTGTGTGTGTGTGTGTGTGTGTGTGTTGTGTGTGCGTGTGTGTGTGTGGGCTCACAATAGCCAGTCAGGAAAGAAAATTAAATGAGAAAAAAAGACCCTCGCCACAGCCGCCGCCCGGTTCTCGCAGTAAAAGCTCGGGGCCACGCGCAGCTCCCTAGACACGCCTGGCGAAAAACGGGAGAGTTGGCTTTTCGTCGGGCGCACGGACTCGCAAAGAACCGTTGGCGACAGAAAGAGCACTAGGGAGCGGGCGGGGGGAGCAACAGTAAGCGTTTCTGCAAGCCGGGATGTTGGCGGCGGCGAGCGAGCTTGCTACCCATTCTTCTTCTCCGAACATTTCCGACAAATTTTGCCTGCGCTCGGCGAGGGAGCGGAGGCTGAAAAAAAGAGAGAGCGAGAGAAAAAAAAAAAACGTGGGGGTTTTGTCGAGAAGGAAACGGGAGGATCCGTCAAGACAAAAGCTCCGTGCGATGCACGTGCTCGTGGGGTGGGAGAGAGTCTTGGTGGTGGAGGACAGGAAGACAGAGGTGAAACTGGTAAGGAGCGAAAGGACGTCACAAAATGAAGGAAGGAAAGGCCAATGGGTTGGGGGCGGTGTGGGGGAAGGTGCGAGTACGTACACGGAGTGCATAGGCGCTCAGCACCGCAACGGTCGTCTCCTATTTCCACCGCACTGCAGTCCTTTAAGCTACGACACAGTACACAGACCATCGGCGCGGTGCCTGAGTGCCTGCAAACAGGCAGCGGTATGAGTCTGGTGTGTAGGGCGGCTCGTCTCGACACAGCCATGACTACCCATGCTACGAGAGCGTAGGCAAACCCGTCCCTGGGAAGCCAACATTCTGGCCAGAACGCACTGACTGCACAACGTGGTACCCCCGAAAACCCCGTATTGCGTAGTTCCTGCACAGTTCGTGCGTAGTTCGTGCGTATAAGTCGAACTTTGAGTGCGTGAGCCACTCCGAAGAAAGGTCCATCACACTACTTAGCCCGGGTCTCTGGGTGGGTGGGGGGGATTGCAAGAACGTGCTTGGAATGGGTATGCTCAACACCGCACTGGTCCCGTCTGCACCGTGTTTCGGTCCTTTAAGCCACGGACACACAAGGCGGACCATCATCAGCGCGGAACCTGAGTGTCTGCAGACAGGACAGCGGTGTGAGTCTGGTTTGTCAGGCGGCTGTTCGTAGCTCGTCACAGCTAGGACCACCCGTGCTACTACTTAGCCCGGTGCTGGGTGGGGGGAAAATCTTAGCTTAATGTTTAGCTAGTGTTTGGGGGGGTGCGCGTAGTTCGTGCGGAGTTTGTGCTTCTTGCGTACTCCGTTACTTCGGTTTCCGGGGGGTACCACTGCAGCAAAAAGACTTAATAGAGTAGAGTCAGCCAGCACGATACGCGCCCTCCTCTTGCTCCACTCACAGCCACGGCTCCAAAAAGGTGCACCCGCTAAGAATGCAGCCCGGGGCCCCCACGCTTTACGAGCAGCTCACTGCCCTTTGCGTTGCATGCCGCTGCAGACTGCAGAACGGAGGCACGTATCTTGCGACTTTTTCAAGCCATGCCCAAAGATACGAGTAAGTCGAGGGTTTGTTTCCCCCGCGCGGTGCCGTCCGGGGTGGGGGGAACCTTTGACAGAACAATGCCTTTCGTATGATCCTGGCATCCAGCCTTCTTCAAAAAAGACGATGAAGAGTATGGGGGGTCGTTGCATAAGAAGAAGTATGGACGGGGGGGGGGAGCCCAGCTGTGTGGACCACAGAGGTTGCCATGCGACAGGTGCCGGCTTCAAGAATATCACTCTTAGTTGCGGGGGCACACTCCTTGGGGAGAGGCGCGTGCATAAGAAGCGTTAGCCTTCGTTTGCTACTTGGTTGTGTTTTGGAAAAAAAGAGGGGGGGGGGTCGGCGGGAGGGGTGGAGGGGTGCACGAACATGCTTGGAATAGTAGAGGGGCGGGAAGAGGCAGGGGGAAGCGCACATCCACATCCGTGGGAAATTCCCGTTTTCAGCATTCCCGGGGGGTGCCATTTGGAGAGATTCTGAGCCAGTCCACTCCTATTTCCTGGAACTGCATGGAATTTCCTGCTGTTGTCTATCACAGTCTAGGCATGCGGATTGTCGCCACAGATTATTTGCACTCTTATCAAAGAGCCAATAGCACGACACGGTACGATCGAAGAGGTAGTCTATTAGTGATCGATGCGAGGCCATCGCTACAGATATTCCGCATTCTAACCTCAACTAATCCAAACTATCGCAGTCTATCCTATCAGCAGTCTATCAGCAGGGTGGGCCGGTTTAGATTCTGACCGAAGGTGCATCTCAGATTCGGGAAGAAATCTAGATCGTCGGTTACACCTGCTGCGCTCGACAAGCCAGCACCCTTGGAGCACGGTTCACTCCACCTCCAGCAGCTGGCCGCGAATATTGGGGGGGGGGTAGTGCGCATGCGCAAAGCACACCCGTTTTTCGGTCTGGTCCACGGATGACAAGGACATAACCAACCAAAGAGGGCTAGTATAGACCTCTTCTTCCTCAGAGAGGTTTAGCCCTGTACACGACAGGAATCGTTCTACTTTGGTGGAATTCGCTTACATCCCAACGGGCTCGCCGAAAGCAACCCCGTTGAGTTGTAAGGGAGCAAGATTTTGTGATCCCATTGGGATAAGGGAACACAAATTGAAGTGGTGGGAGTTGGGGGAAACCTCCCCCTTTCGATGCCCATCGTCCGGAATCTCGTTTGCTGACCCTGACCCCGGAAAATGTCAGAAACCCCACCCTTGTTCACTGCCCATCTCCTGCGACTGGAGCTCACCGTGTGCATGAACGCTGAACGGGCTCCTGAGGACTCTCACCCAGGCCCAGAATAAGTGGTGGCGCCTCCCCGCAGCAAATCTCATATTGAGTACATATGAGATTGTGTGGAAAGGAATATCAACAAACACAGTGCAAGCAAAGCGGCTACCTCTATGTTACTTCTTGCTTCGGTGAACGTCGCCGCGAGTTTTCCGTTCTTTTTGCAATGCAAAACGGAGGCAGCTGAAGAGCGCGCAAGTAGAAAACGCGAAGGAAGCGTCAAAAAAAAAAAAAAAAAAAGACTTCGAACTATTTTTCCATGGGGGCGAAGTCGAACACGTGCGGTACTCTGCTTTGCTTGCAATTCTATGAAACAACAAGATCAACGTATACACTCCCCCAACGGCGCCACAAGTAGAACAACGAGCAAAAATTAGTATGGCGCTTCCGTTTGTTTGTGCGCACTAGCGGCTTTTCACCTGATTTGGTGAGTTGCTTTTAGTACGCTGCCAACTACTAATTTGTAGTACCAACAGTGCATTGTTAACACAAAAAAGAGAGAGAGAGAGAGAGACGAGTTAGAGTGCAGGGACCATCTCTCCGAGAGTGTCCGGTCGCCCCACTACTATCCCGTACTACTACGGCGGGCGCAAGTCGTTGCGCCGTGGGCGCGGAGCGAGCCGTGGCCCTGTCAAAGATGATTGTTGCACCGATGGTGGCGCAGCCGGGGGCGTTCTGACTGGCGGACGAGACCGCCTGGCAGGCGTGTGTTGACACGTTGTTTCGCGGGCTCTCCTCCTTTTGGCAATAGCCCGCCCTATGGCGGCGGCTAGCATCTTGACAGAGAATCTCAACTCCCACTGAACATAGGGTACGTCGTGCGGATATTCAGGCACGGCATCGTTCCAGCTGTTACGGGCGCAAATTGTTTCCAGTTTGCCCAACAAAAAAGAAAAACCGTGTTTCGGACTCGTCCTGTCTTGGCTCCCCACTCTTTCGGTTGACTGTTCTGGATCGATTGTGGACCAGCGGAGCGAGCAGCTGGGTTTAAAGGAGCGGATGGGGGAACGCAAGGACACCATGGGGCCCACCCTCAGAAGCTGGAGCTGAGCGCTGGAGTTGTTTAAGCGGGGGTCACACCCGCCTTCCGGGCGTGCGTTCACACGCGTTTTGGTCGTAGCACTGCCACTGGTGGGACTCGGGTCCACCACTGTCTTCTCCACGCTTTTCCAATCCAGCTTCTGAAGCTGGACTCCGCGGTGCAGATAAGGCTTGAAAAGCAAGATAAAACCTATTAGGGCTTTGATTCGAGACTGGAGGTCCTATGAACATGCAATGCGAATAGCCTCTATTCGAGCCAACCCCACTTTTCTCTACTGTATTGTTTTTGAACTAGATAATAGCGCGGAGCTGGCTTTTTCTCCCCCTGGGAAAATGTATATGGGTGGCAGAGTGAGCGGGTGTCGGCCTTCAGGCCGGTGTGTCCGGGTTCAAACCCCGCCCATGACACTTTTCCGGTCGAAGATTATTTCGAGGTTTGCTGTCGTTTCGGGGCCTGATGTGCCCGAAATTTGCGTTTTTTGCGGAGTTTCTCAGCCCCCCGGAGAAATACCGGAGGGGGGGGCGGCGGGAAAAGGCTGCCCCAGGGCGGCCCCCCCCCGTGCTGGGCCCCGGGTACGAGGCCAAACTTTACACCCGAACTTAGCTTCGCCCGGACTTTGTTTCGCCCGAACTTAGCTTCACCCGAGCTTTGCTTCGCCCGAACTTTGCTTCACCTAACTTTGCTCACCCGAACTTAGCTTCGCCCGAACTTTGTTTCGCCCGAACTTTGTTTCGCCCGAACTTAGCTTCACCAGAACTTTGCTTCACCCGAACTTAGCTTCGCCCGAACTTTGCTTCACCAGAACTTAGCTTCGCCCGAACTTTGCTTCACCCGAACTTAGCTTCGCCGAACTTTGTTTCGCCCGATCTTAGCTTCACCAGAACGACCGAACTTTGCTTCACCCAGAACTTAGCTTCGCCCGGACTTTGTTTCGCCCGAACATAGCTTCACCTTCGCCCGAACTTTGCTTCACCAGAACTTTGCTCACCCGAACTTAGCTTCGCCCGAACTTTGCTTCGCCCGAACTTTGTTTCGCCCGAACTTAGCTTCACCCGAACTTTGCTTCACCAGAACTTAGCATTGCCCGAACTTAGCTTCGCCCGAACTTTGCTGTTCCCCGAACTTTAACTGCTGCCTCCAGTCTCGCCACGCGCCGGCCTTAGCCGAGCGCACGTACTTAAGGCTGTGGAAGTACGCACACTGCAAACGGGGCTGGGTTCTTTTTTTTTTTTTTTTTTTTTTTTCCAGGCACAGAGCCGACGTTTGGACTGGCCCGGGTAGACCCGCAACGGGGGCCTTCGGGCTATTCGTTTGTATTCGTTCTTCGTTTTAAACAGAAATACTCGAGGGACTGACTTGTGCTCATTTCGAAGGAGGCTAGAGGGGGAAAAAACAATACAACTACAAAGTGGGTCTTTTTTGTTGAACGCTTACGCCCGCCACTAATCCCAGATTTTCCTGTTTTTCGTGTGGGCTCCAGCACATGTACCCCCTTTGATCTATCGCAACTGGCAGTCTCCTCGAGCATTTCCTACCAAGCGGGTGCTTATACAAAAAGAAAAAGGCTTTTAATACACCGTGACGTGGTCAGCAGTCCAGGCACAGTCGGTAGCGGCTTGTGCAGTCTATCGTCATTCAGGGTTACTCACTACGCACGTAGTCATTGTATGTGTGATTCCGACCACAATAAGAAAGAATAACTCTCACTCGATCGGATCTAATCCAAATGCCTGGTTCTGAGTAGAGGGACGTTCTCTCCGCTCTAAGTTGGGCCAGGCCTGCGTGCTAGACCACGTCGCGGTTGCCTGCAGCCGCTTCAGGTAGGCATTGCTGAGGCAAGGGCATCGTATCCCAATCGACGTCGGTGAGGTCCATGTCCTCACGTGATGGTACAGCCGCCATTTTCAAGCGTTTGTTGTGGTTTAGAGGTTCGGTGTTTTAGGGTGTCCGGTTGACTATCGAGGCTGTGAGGCAGGGTAGTAGGTATGCATATAAAAGTACCCCTTGTGCACTAATCAGCACGAAGGCGGGCGCCTCTCTGTAGACGGTACGGCCCACCGGACGCCTCAGTGCTTAGGCCCTTTATCTGGATGTCAGATTGAAAGGGGAGGGGGCGCAGGGGGGAAGGCGGCTAAATGGCAAGTACACGGTGGAGTCCCAAGCCTCAGAAGCTAGGAGTTAAAAGAGGCTGCCCGAGTAACACCCGAAAAGCGGGTGTGCTTCTACCAAACCCGCGTACACGTGCACACCCGAAGAGCGGGGTGTAACACCCGCTGTATTAACTCCAGCTTTGACATCAGCTTCTAGAGGCTGGACTCTCTACCGTGTAAACACGAACGTTTTCCGGCTTTCCGTTTCCGTGCTTTCAAGCAACCGGTGTTTCCTCAACAGGCAAGGAAACGGCTGCTGAAGGGCTCCTGGAAACCGGTCTCAACATAATCCTTGGCCGTATATGAATCTCTATTTGCCATACTCCGTCGTACAAACCTCGTCCGTTCCCGTTTGATTGAGTGCGTAGCCGTCAAAGATACAACTCCTCACGGGGGCCTTTCCCCCGCCTTAGCCCTTCGAGCAGGGAGGGGGGAGTGGGGTTCTGCACAACGACTGTGCAATGCTTGTTTCTTTCCCGACACTCCTTCTTCGGAAGAAGGCTCGGTTGAAGATACTTCGTCCCTGTATCTTGGTGTGTTGGGTCTTTTGCAGACTGTCTTGCGTTACATTTTCACCGGTGAAGCCGTTGCGTCCATTGCACAAGTCAACCCATTGCCAGTAGATCCGGCCAAGGCGGGATCAACTAGCAACGCGGGTCTGCAAACGGCAGTTAACCCGCCCCGATGGCCCAACATATTCCTTCGTCCTTTCTTCACTCCCGACGACAACTGGTCCATGAATAATCCTGAGTTGCGGCTAGAGAGGGGCGCCTTTTGACGATAGTACGGAGAAAAAGCGTCATTGGTGTCATCCAACGGCCCGTACCGAAGACTGCGACACCTACACAACTCCCTGCAGAAGCCTATACTTGCAAATTGGATAACACGATGATCTTACAAATAACATTCTTAGACCGGGTGTTAACGATGGGGAGTAGCACGCTGTGCCGTGGCTAGGCCCACCCACGGGTGCTTGGTTCCTTGTAAGTAGGCTCGGAAGCTGCATGGTTTCGAAGGGGACAGGAAAATACTCGAGGGGCTGCCTTGTGCTCATTTCGAAGGAGGCTAGAGGGGGAGAAACAATACAACTACAAAGTGGGTCTTTTTTGATGAACGCTTACGCCCGCCACTAAACCCAGATTCACCTGTGTTTCGTGTGGGCTACAGCACATTTACCTCCTTTGATCTTTTGCAGCTGGCAGCCTCCTCAAGTATTTCCTACAAAGCAGGTGCTTATACAAATATTTTATTCCCCCCGCCCCCCAGCGACAGCGAAAAGTGTGCGCAGGCAACTTGGGTCAAAGGGTGGACTCATGCGGGTGCTCTCTCCCCGACATCGCTTGACTTCCGACAAAAACCGCGTCTTGCTTCCGGCCATTTGCGACTTTCGATGAAAATCACTTCTTTTAGAGTTAAAGTTCGCTTGAAATTGCGGGGTTTTAGGTCTCCGTGTGACCGTTCATGAAGGGGTTCTCTTAGAGCAAGAAAGGGCTATGTGGTTACGTGTTGTATATTTAGTGCACGCTTTCGTTATGGGTTATGGCTAGCCATGTCCGGGACTGTTTGTGACCGACACCTTTTGAGCCCATTCCTCTGCCCCTCCTGAAAACGACCTGGGCTCGACTACGCGGTGCGGATGCAGATATCGCCACAAATTATTTGCATATCTAATTTAAACGACCTACGCGAACATTACACTTGATGACGCTTGACTTTTTGCTCGAATACAAAAGAGGCGAAAGCATGACACATCACATGCGAAGAGATAACCGCGCTCCGGCGATGCGGATTATCGCCACAGATTCTTTTGCATTCTAACCCAAACGATTACATTCTACTGGCGCTCTAGTAAACTCGACTACCGTTTTGGGCAAAAACTTAGAACTTCATACCGTTCTGGGCAAAAACTTAGCGACCATACCGCTATGGGCAAAAAGTTGCGACTATACCGTTATGGGCAAAAACTTAGATTTGTCTACCGTTCTGGGCAGAGACTGTTGATACTTCATGTTTTAGCGACGTCGGCGATGCAGATTATCGCCACAGATTATTTTGCAATCTAATCAAAACGTTCTGCAACGCTCGGCAGCGTCCGATCCGGCAGGAGGTGAATGGGCACAACTTCGTGCTTTTTCGTCCTTTTTTCTTTTTATTTGCTTTCCGGCTCGAGAAGACGTTGTGAGTCACTGAGGAAAGAACAAAGTATTTTCTTCGTTCGCAGGAAGAACTTGTCCCTTTTGAGGCCCCCTCGTTTTCCTCGGACGGTTCTTTGGCTTGGAGCGCGCATTCGCATCGCTCTCCAAGCAGAGTGTATTCCAGATCGCGTGGCATCAGGTACTCCTGCTGTGCCTCAGGATGGTGGAAGCACACCCCACGTACCTACGTAGATATCCTAGGAAGCACTGCTCAGCACTGCTTCATGTATGGATACCATGGTTGAGCCGGTCCGTCCCTATCTCTTGAAACTGCATCGAAGTTGCCTGCCGCTGTTTATCACAGTGAATCACGGTCCACCACGGTCTATCAGGTCCATCCCTAGTCCCTAGAGCTGCATCGAATTGCCCGGTGCTGTACTCTTCGGTCTATCACGGTCTCTCAAGAGGGGATGGACCGGCTCAATGGCATCCACGATGATGCAAAACCACGCAAAAAGAGCCAGGCAATGATTCTCGTGTGTCTGCTACTACGATACTGTCGTGATTAAGAGCGTTGAAGTATGGCTAAAGATAAAGTGGTGTCACCTGAGAGGGTAATCAAATACCTACCCCCCCCGTGTTAGTGTCGCCTCCGTTTAGTCCTTGTCAGTGTCGCATTTTTGTCTGAAAACGCGAGGCGACACTAACACGGGAGACGGTTCTCAATAGGGTTCCCTGTATTTGCATGAAGAATGTCTCATCCTCACCAACGGCTTCCCGTGGGGACCCCGGGGGGGAGAAGGTACAGGATGATTTCGTCAAAATAGAAACACGGGTTTTGTCTGGAGGCATGTCGTGTTATATTCTGCAGATGCTTTGAGCAATGATTGTCTAGGTTTTCGTACGTCTTTTTAACCACGGTTAAGTGCGCAAATGGTGCCAGCCGAAGCTGGTGAAGCTTCCGACGCCGCCCACGTGATGTTGTTAAGCAGCGGCTGCCAAACAACCCGTGACACCGCGCAATAAAAACACTCTTTTGTTTTCTTTTCGATAACTTTCGGTGGTGGTGGAGAAATGCTGCCAATTTGCAAGAACAAGAACTGATGGGCTCGAGAGCCGGAGGACGAATCCTTGAGCGTGTTGGCGCCTGGCGTGTGAGTCGGTGTGGAGACGATGAAGGGGAGGCAGTATGGGGGGGGTGGGAAGTGAAGACAACGTTGTTCTCCCTTCGTACCTTTCACCACCAGCTTTGCGGATGGAAAGGGACGGAGGGCAGGGGGGGGGAGGGTGTGGGGAGGGAGTCAGGGGGTTGCGAAAACACCCCTTTTGCGTTTTAATCTTTCTTTTTGTGTTTCCGACGATGAACGTCAGGCGTGTCGTCGTTTTTCGACTTTTTTTTCTTCGTCGATTATTTGCTTTTTTTTTTTTGGTTCTTTACTTCGTTGCTTGCTGACTGGTCTTCACTCTAACGTTGTTGCATTCGGCATGCGTGCATAGCGCTCGTGCTAAATGGGCCTGGTATAGTGCTTGGCCGTGGGTAGGTGCCCAAGAACACGTGCACAACATACACAGACGATCCTTATTTTTCTGCTTTGCCGCCCCTACGACAGCTTGTGTCAGGCTAGCTCACGCAGGGGTGGTTGGTGTTTTTCTAAGTACGGCCTCCACTGTTCGGAAGTTGCTGGGGGCTTGAAATGATAAGCTCGACTTTTTCTGGACTTGTGTTTATTTTTCTAGCGTTATTTGCGGATTCTCATTATTTTCCGTCTTCTCTGTTTTTTTTTTTTTTTTTTTTTTTGGCACACTTGAATTGTGGGAGTCGTTTGTGGTTCATCATCCGCGGAAAGCGGCCAGGCCACATTTCTTTTTGTATAAGCACCTGCTTTGTAGGAAATGCTTGAGGAGACTGCCAGTTGCGATAGATCAAAGGAGGTAAATGTGCTGTAGCCCACACGAAACACAGGTAACCCTGGGTTTAGTGGCGGGCGTAAGCGTTCAACAAAAAAGACCCACTTTGTAGTTGTATTGTTTTCTCCCCCTCTAGCCTCCTTCGAAATGAGCACAAGGCAGTCCCTCGAGTATTTCTTCCATAGTAGTAACAGTAGGACTGAAGGGACAACGTTTCCGGGGGACAACATTTCCGGAACACAAAAAACTCAAAACGAAGCCGACCAAAAAGCCCTGCAAATGGCAGGCAATCCCGTGCAAGACGCGAAGAGCAGACTTTGCCCTAACCTTTCATCGGTCGCCCGTTTGCTTCACTCACTTTGTGGATGGAAACACCAAATTTGGAGGTGGTGTTTCCTTCTTTTTCGGTTCTTTTCCGCGAGAGATCGGCGTACCTCCCGCTTCACACACTTCGTCGAATGAAAGGCCACTCGTGGTGGTTTGTTCTTCGCTTACACCACCGTGTGTTGTTTTCTCACTCAGGACTTTGACCTGTTGTGTTTGTGTGATTTGTCGTGTAAGGGCTAGACCCGCATGACCTCACGTCCGTTCGGTAGCTACAGCACTTGGGATCGTTCTTAGTCGGGCAGCATCGTCGAGCATTTCCTTTCAAGCTGGCGCTTATGTAAAACAAGAACTCGGGAACGCCCCAGAATTCTTCAAGAACACCAAACGACTTGAGCACGCGAGGCTTGCCTGATCTCGCGTTCACTCCGAAGCCAAAAACCAGACGCCGAAAAAGACAGGCGCTTCGTTTTGTTTGTGCGTGCCGGTTGATCGTTTTTCCCACTTGTATTTACCCTGTGTATATACAGGTAAGAAATTCTGATCAACCACCAAAACACGCTGTCCTCGTCTTCATAACCTGCACAAACATTGAGGGCAACCCGCAAGATTGTTAGTACTAAAAAGAAGGGGGGCGGCGGGGGGTCTCGCATTCCCCGCCGCCCCATTGCATTCGTTCTCCGTTTACATTTTATTTCGCTCTTTTCCGTGCCAAATTCAGACACAGAGGGGGGAAATGTTTCTTCCAGAGGGGGAGGGAGTCAAAGCGGAATGCGACGATCGTCGTAATTTACGTCCAAGTTTCGTTCCTTTTCTGCCCTGTGCGCCGCCTTCCTCCCATCCTGCAGTATTCACTGGCTGAGTGGTGCGCAACGCACCAACCTCGGCTGGTGTCAACCAGAAGGGGGAAAAGACTCGCGCTGCTGTGCTGAAAAAAGAATAGGCATTTGTTTGTTTGTACGTGCCCGGTGCTGAACATACAACGAGCTCACTCCGCGAACGGATGCAGAAGAAGTGCGTAGTTTTGTTGAAGAAACGGAAAGAGAGGGGTGGAGAGGTGCCGACGGGGTTTGGTGTTACTGTTCTTTTTTGGTGCCTTCCTTCGTTGGGGAGTGACGGAAGCTGGTTCCTTTCCTTTTTTGAAACATCTGGGGGTGGGGATAAGGAGGGTGTTTGGCTCTCGTGCTCCCGGGCGGATGCTTGATTTCCATACCATGGGGGGTTTTCGACGTAGGAGGGCCGTCGAACATTCCCCACATGCCATTCGCCCGAGGGGAAATCTTAGCTTTTCGTGTTTGAGCAGAATCCTGCCACTCACCTACGCTTGATACGAGCACCAAGTCTTCTTCGCGGGAATGCAGTGCTGTGTTTTCTTGTTCCCACCGGTTGGTTCCTTCAGAAATGCTCGGGCGTCGCTAGAGGAACGATTATGGACGCTCTTCGGCCACTTCTTTCCCCTTTGAGTTGCGTTCCCTCTTTTTGTGTTACCGTCGATCCCGAAGGACGATCAGTTTGGTGTCTTGCGACCTTTGTTTGTTTGGCAAGGAGTTTTGGTGACGCGCTTTAGTTAGAGAAAGAAAATAAGAAATAAGATGCCAAAATCAGTTTGCTCGCCCTCTTACCGGGTGCTCAATTCGCTTCTCAGCCAGTTTGCCCACTCTGCGGCCTTGTCTTCCGACTCTTGTACTCGTATCCGCTCGCAGACGCTCTTCATTGCAGCTTTGTTGCACCGCGAGAATTCGATCAGCACATCATTTAGCTTCGGCTCTCTACCGTAGATGAATTCAAGCCCAGCGGGTTCTGAAAAGCTCTGGAGGTGAGCCGCGTCGTTGGCTGTGAGGACGTGGTCTGCGTTTCCCGGCTGCTGACATCCTGGTACCGTGCACTGTCGCCTCGTGTGTCGTGGCATGATCGCCCGCCGCACTAGGGCTTGCAGTATGTCAGTGGCGCCGTGACATTTTCGTAGACCGGCAAGGATGCGCGGGTTTAGCAGGGCGGCGGGGGTTCCATCCTGCAGTAGCCGCCGTCGCAGGCCCGTGTCCCGTATGTGTTCTCGCGTCTTCCTTACAAAACGCCCCGGTTCGTCCATCTGCACATAGTCTTCTTCTTCGTGCGCGCACACGTGCGTGATCCCGGCTGCGTGGTAGCTCCACTCTAGGTCATACCGGCTGCGTGTCTTGTAGGCGGCGGTGGCGGCTGCATCGGCGGCGTTGATGGCAATGTTCTGCGCGTGACCCTTCGCCCACGTGATCTCCGGAGCGTCTTTCAGGACGACTGCCAGCGGGTCTCCTCTCCTCGCGCTCGCTGCCCTTGCGATCGCGCTCTTGCTGTCGCACCACCACTTGCGGAGTAGGGGCGACGAGGTGTTCGCGATCGCGGTTGCTACGAGTGCAATCGCGCAAAGCTCCGCTTGCGTACTAGAGCATATCTTCCCGACGATTTTGGCTCCGTAGGCCTTGCCGTTCAGGTAGACACCCACAGCACCAACCTGCGCTTCCTCTCGAAAGCTTCCGTCTGTCGCTATTTCGACGACCTGCCCCGTTGCTCTCTGCAGCGCGCATTCCAGATCTGCGAGGATCTTCGGCTTGGCTCCTGTCCGGACGGGTCGCAGTTGGAAGTCCCTCGCTGGAAGCTGCTGGCTTCGGGTGTGCGGCCTCGCTGCGATGTGGGCCCGTGTCCTCTGCGCGTCGCAGTAGTCCGATATCCGCGTCAGGCGAAAGCCAATTCCACTAGCCGTGTAGTCTCGCACGCCTTTGCTGTTTCTGTGCGTCGGTACCAAGGAGTTGTAGGCCGCGTTCAGCTTCCAATGGTCGGGTTGGAAACATCGAGACAGTACGTGTGCTGACAGGGTGGGTAGGGCGTGGCTCCGGAAAAGGTCGGCCTTCCTTCTTGTCGACTGGAAGTAGGACTGCCGAACTAAAGCACACGCGCGGCTGAATCGTTCAACCTTTCCATCATTTCGCTTACATGCCGTGACTGTCTTTTCCGCGTGCAGGCAACCCCCGAGCAGTCGCGCCTGCGTTACCGTCGCGGTGCATCCCAGTCCGGGTACCTGCAGGCTTCGTTGCCGTCGCGCGACAATTTTGAACTTGGCTTTCGCCATGCGGAAATGCTTTTCTCGAAGCCACTCGTTGAGTCGTTGGACGTGCTGAGCTATCTGCGACCATTTTAGGAGGACGGTGAGGTCGTCAACGTAGGCCTTGCAGTACGAGGAGGTGATTTTCGGTGGCGTCGCTGTATAAAGAAGATAGAGCACGACACTGAGCGGCGAGCCCTGCAGCAGGCCCTGTTGTGGGAGCATGGCGGGTGTGAAGCCTTCGTGAGTCGTCAGCGTGAAAAGCTGAGACCGGACTACTGGCTCCAGCGTGTTGGCCCATGTTTCACCTAGGGAGCACCTGACGACGTTGAGAAGTTGAGTGTGCGGCACCGAGTCGTAAGCTGCCTCGATGTCCGCTATGACCACGGCATGGTCATCGTCGTCGCCGTCGTCTGCATCAAGCCAGTCTTGGGCTCTCTGAAAGATCTCGAGCGTCGCGTCTGGCCTTCCATTTTTTTTTTTCCTTTCGGCTGTCGACCAGCGTATTATATATATATATAGGAAATTTTGAAGTCGACACCTTTTTTCTATAGGACTAGAGGGGTCTGCCTATCAGGGTTCGTGGCCGGCGAGTTCGCGCTCGCGGGCCTCTTCCTCGGCGGCTTCGGAGGCTGCTTTGGAGCGGGCTTCTTCCATTTCCTCGTCTCCGATGACCTTGGGGGGAAGGGCAGCGGGGCCCAGGTAGCACAGGAAGATGGGCAGGGGGATGAACGCGTGCCAGAGGCAGATCAGGATCGTCAGGGAGTAGAACTGGAAGAAGTACTTGCGGAAGAACGGTACGTCGGCGAACGCGAGGACCAGGACGCCCATGAACGAGGTGAAGGCGCCGTCGAACACGGGAACGGACATCTCGGACAGGGCGAAGCCCACTCGGTCTCGGTTCTGCTCAATCCGCGACACATCCGGCAAAGCAGGCCGGACGACGAGGAAAGCCCTGCAAATGTGCACGCACAGCTCGACGTTCAGGCCGATTCCGAACAAAATCGACATCATCGAGATCCCGTTGAGCTGCAGGTCCAGCACCTCGAGGGACGCGCAGATCACGATCATCGACATCCCCATGACCACCGTCATGATCGCCGCCAGCACCAACGACGCCATCAACAGCGTCATCAACACGAACGCGCAGCAAAGGCAGATGATGATCAGGTTCCGCGTGTTTTCCTTCGAAAACCGGTACTGCTCGGCCAGGATGTACGACTGGCCCGAGGCGAACACGTCGACAGGATACGTATCAAGGAAGTCGCGGTTCTCGTTCATCATGTCGAGGGTGGCGGCGACGTCGCTCTGCTCCACGGGGTTGTTGAGCACGCCAACCTTCCAAGCCTCGATGGACCCGTCTGCCCTCAAAGACACCTGGTCTGCGTAAGGGGCCATCACTCCGTACCCGAACTCCGCCCCGGTGGGGTCCATGAACACTTTGGTTGTCAGCCCTTTCGCGGTGCCTGCGGCGAAGTCGCAGCCGGCCGGCACCGGGGCGCCGGCGGCGTCGGTGAAGGCGAAGGAGAACGTCCGATTCGGCATCCGGTTGGAAATCGCGTAGTACGACGACGTCGTGAGCACCTGCTTCCACAGCGGGTTCCCCCTCGGCAGGCCGGCCGCGGATTCAGACACGTACCGAAGGGTCGGCGAGCCTGGCGGCGTTACCCTGCGCAGGAAGTTCCCGGCGCCGTCCCCAGTGAGGTTTGTGTCGCGGTCGCACCCTGTGCATTCCAACAGGTCCTTGCCGAACTCCGTGTCCGCGAGGGTGATCGAAAGCGAGCCCAGGTTCGCGGGGCACGCGCCGGCGCACGCGTCGGCGGTTCCGAGGCAGTTCGGGGCGGCGGGGAACGGGTAGTTGGGAGACACGCCCCTCTTGTACTCGAACTCGCCTGCACCGACGGTTGGGGGGGTCATAGAGTACTCAGCCTCGTCTATGGCCGGGGCCTCCCAGGTGTGTGCGGCGTCTCCGCATTGGGGGTAGTACTTTTTGTCGCCGAGGTCGAGCTTCGTCAAGCCGGTGACGTCCGGCATGAGGAACGTCTTCCGGGCCGTGAACAGCTGCAGGAGGGGGTAGAACATGTCTTCTGTGATCGTGCAGTTCGACGGGATCTCGGAGATCGTCAGCACCGGGTCATAAAGCATCATGCGACCGGAGGTGGCGTTGAGCTCGATCGGCGGGTAGCAAAGGCACGGGTCATTCCTGTGATCCTGCGCCCCCGGGTACTGCAGGGCGTACCGCCGGAAGTAGTGCGGCCATGCAGGGCCGCCGACCAGAAACGTCTTTTCCGCCGTCGAGATCCGGCCGTCGATCTTGTCCTTCCAGGAGTTGTCCGGGTGGTTCATGTAGTGACCGACGAGCTGGTACAGCGCTTCTTGGTTCTCCCTCAGGTTCCAGTCGTCGGAGCGGCCGATGAGGTTGTTGCCATCGGTTTGGAAGTACTTGGATCGAATTTCAAGGTAGTCAACCTCGATCCCATCTTTGCCGAGGAACTCTCTGAAGGGAAGTCCGAGGTCCAGGTCGCTCGCTCCCCAGATGGAAACACCGAGGAGGCCGAACGTGATGCAGAGGAGTACCACTTGGACCGGCACGTTGTTCGTGATCGGACGCATCAAGAACTCAACAATTGACTGCGTGTACGACACACGGGCTGCTCTGTACGGGCGATCGCTCGATACGCAGCAAACAAGGTCGTAACGGTTCTTGCTAATGCGCTTCGCATCTATTGAAAGCATGGCGCCAAAGGCGAACACGATGCTGCAATAGTTCAGGATGACGGCGATACCGGCTTGGATCGCGAAGTCTCGCACGGCAATCACAGGGATGGACGCTCCTACGAAGAAGACGATCGAGTTAATGATCGAAGTCGCTGTGATAGACGGCCCGGCGTGCCCGTAGCACTTGTTCATCCTCACGGCAACTGACTCACTCGGATCTTCGGGGAAGTAGTGCAGCATGACGAACATGTCATCGATGCCCAGACCCATCGAAACGTACGGTAGAACCTGCAACGACATTCCGTTGAAATCCATGCCGATCAACGTAGCGAAGCCCAGCGTGGCCCAGACGGCTAAACCAATACCCATGACTCCGAAGAATCCGAGGGTGAGCCTCCTCGTCACGTGGTTGAGGCGGAAGAGCAGCATCCACACCACGACGAGCAGCAAGCAAAGCCCGATCACGACGTATCCCATGTTGTTTGTGGCAGCGCTCTCAAGCTCTTCGTCGATCTGCCAGCTTGCAAGCCACGTGATGTGACTGTGTGTAAGCTTCGGCGCAAATGACAGATAGTGCTCGTGCACGGCCTTGTCAAACAACTCGAGGATTTCCTCGGCCTGGTCGAGACTAATCTTCTCGGGGTATCCGAGCTGCTTGTACAGGCCGCTGGACGATGCGTGTCGCATGATGTAGTTGTTGTACTGCGTGAGATGAGTTGGTTACGTTACGTGATGAATCGAGGCTGCTGTACTGTAGTGCCAAAGATCTATTCTGGTTCTGTAGCCTGCGTCGAAGCGGGCACCGGCGGCGCCTCCGAATACTTCCAACGCAAAAGAAATGGTGTCAAGCATACCTTGTCCATGAAGCCATTTTTCTCGTACTCCGGGTAGATCATCTTGAACGCGTTGACCTTCGTCAGCTGTGTGTGCGAAAGGGTGGGTTTGGGGGGGTTGCTAGCGCTTCTCATTCGTCGGCTGGTGGCCTCTTCGCGGCGGTGTTGGCAGTGATTGCCTACACACGTGCTTTCAAGCGTGCACGTATTACAGACCTATCGTCCCATCATAATATAATAATATTATGTACGTGGTGATTAGGCAAATACGACGACAAGCGTGTCTCATACGTACATATGTTCTTGACATCAAAGGGATCGAAGGTTTTATCAGCCTTCTTGGGATGAAGGAAATACAGTACCTCGTCGTTCTCGAACTCCATGCCACCGAGCACGTATCCTTTCATGTTGAACGAACCTTGCCACATCACGCAAGGCTCGGTCAAGGCTTTGGCTCTCTGAGCAGTGTCGTTGCGCGAGATCGGATGCTTTCTCGACCACCCCAGCAGTTCCATCGTTTTCCTCTGCTGCGAGTACGGGTGCTCGGTGAAGCAATCCTGCGGGGTAGCCTGCTTTGAGCACGGCGTTCGGGCCGGCGACAGGCCCGAGGTCTGTAGTGTATCCGTCGGGGTCGGCACCCTGACCTCATCGCAAACCTCCCTCCAGCCCCACTTCACACCAAGGTAGTCCACGGTAATCGCCCTCTTATTCACGAAGCTCGGAAATATTCCGAGGCCGTCCATAAACACGCACCCATCAGTCTCGTCCCAACCGCATAACGGCTTCGTGATCCCGTTGCACGTGTCCCGGTCTGTGCCCGGGCATGCCCCCATAACCTCGAACTTTAGGTTCCGATGAGGCCGCATGTCCAACAACTCGCCGTCGATTTCGTAAGCTTCGTCTACGTACCGCTGTTCCATCATGTTGCTGACTCCGTCCTTCGGCGTCTGCTGCATACCAATCACGCCGCCGAGACCGCTGAGGGTTTTCGGGTTTCTGAGTCTCGTGAACGTACTACGGGGAAATGCGAGACCATGACCATGACGTTATACACTGTTTCCATTGCTGCACAAGCGGTTTCAACGTGACTTGACGAGGCAACCGCCGGGGCTGTCCTTGTCAGTGTTCACGCTAAGGTAAAAAGCGGCTGATTTGTTGAACCACAGGGAACTCCTTCCCCGCTTCATTGCAGTGTGCAGGGCTGGTTCGCCGTATTGCGCTGGTGAGGATAATATGGAGGAAAAGACAACTGGGCAAGCCCTTTCCAGAGTTTTCCCGCAACTGTAGAATAAACCCAACAGGGAACTCCTTCCCCGCTTCATGGCACGCTTACGCCCGCCACTAAACCCAGATTCATCTGTGTTTCGTGTGGGCTACAGCACATTTTCCTCCTTTGATCTTTTGCAGCTGGCAGCCTCCTCAAGTATCTCCTACAAAGCGGGTGCTTGTGCAAGAAAGTACGTGCGCTCGGCTAAAGACCGGCGCGGGGCGAGACTGGAGGCAGCAGTTAAAGTTCGGGGAACAGTAAAGTTCGGGCGAAGCAAAGTTCGGGTTCTGGTGATGCTGAGTTCGCCTGTGGTAGCAAGTTTAGCCTGTGATGGCAAGTTCGGTGCCAGCACCCGGAGGGGCGACGCCCCCGGACCCCCCCCGACTCCGTTTCCCGGGGTGACCCAAATACCGCGAGATACTGAGAAACTCGAAAACGAACGAAAAAAGAACAATCTTCGACCGGAAAAGTGTGATGGACGGGGTTCGAACCCGGGCCTACCGGCCTGAAGGCCGACGCCCGCTCACTCTGCCACCCCTATGCATTTTGGCAGGGGGAAAAAAAGCTTGCTCCGCACTATTATCTAGTCCAAAAACTATACACTTTCGCAACATTAAAAGCCGGGTTGGCTCGAATAGAGGCTATTCACATTGCATGTTCACTGTACCTCCAGTCTTGAAAGATTTCTGGAAAACTGACCGGCTGATAATCAGCCGCCTACTACCCTGAGCCCAAATCCTGGACGTGGTTTCAGGTGGCAAATTTGCAAATGATCATGATCAGAAGGTCCTACTTGAGCGGTTCAGTTTCCTCACACATCACATGTGGCTGAATAATAAAATCCTCACTCCTATGCCTGTGTCTGTCACTCTCGTCCACCGCTCCTGCTCTGCTTGCCGCGCGCCGTGGTTGGAGTAAAAGGTGAAGCCAGAAAGCTGCTACTCTTGCTGCTGATCACATGAAGTGGTGCAAGCAAACTACTTTGTTTCTCTGGACGGATTGGGAGCGGCAAACCTGTCGTTCAAATTATTATTAGTCTTCAAAGAAACAAGTTTCTTTTCCTACAAAAAAAAGGCTCGAAATGTAATCAGCCGGTAAGCCGGCTGATCGCGCACACGGGTCCTTGTTGGAAAAAAAGCATACTAGAAGTACTTCTCGTAGAAATCGTGCTCCTCCTCCAGCCTGCTGCCCTGCTGCACCCACAACTCGAGGGGGTCGGTTGCCAACCTTGCGTCGGTCACGCCGAACCCGAACGCGATGTATAACAGAAGCGGGATGATCTGTGCCGCAGGTTTTTCTTTGTTCTTGTCGAGACATTGCAACTGAAATACGCGGGGGACCTCGTTGCCTCGGTTCCCGGCGCAACTTCTGCTCCTGCAGTCACGTGCCACACCCTTTGACTTGTTTTGATATGTTCTCAGGAAAGGTCAGCGCGGTAGCGATGACCACGAGAACACATACAGGTGGGTGGGGAGAGGCCCTGGGACTGCAAAGGCGTGACTAACCCCGTCCCACACCTTTGACTTGTTTTGATATGTTCTCGGGAAAGGTCAACGCGGTAGCGGTGACCACGAGAACACATACAGGTGGGCGGGGAGAGGCCCTGGGACTGCTAAGGCGTGACTATCAACCGTCCCTGTCCCTCCCAGGGAGCCACCCCGGAGCTAGCCTAGCCCACTTGACGGTGGGGGCCACCTGACGGTGGAAGCCCACCCCTTTGACTGTTTTTTGGCATAGCTTTGGCATGCGACCAATCTACGAGATCGCATATTGGCCCTGTGGAATAGCAAGTTTAAAGTGTTTTCCGCAACTTGAGTCGCTCTTGCTGCTGAATTTAAACGATCTGTGGCGAACGCGTTCATTTGAGGTGTGTCGGACGAAAAAAATGAATACTCGAAAGCCTCCATATGCCCAGGCACAGGTCGGACCTAACAGTGTAGAAGTTAACTGGGATTCACTGTAGTAGCATCAGTTCTGCATGTGGCTTGCAGCTCTCTTCACTGTTCTGATTACTGTCACTTTCAGATGCGCACCGGTGTCGCGTGCAATTCGACTTTCGCTTTGTGACCGACACCAGGTCCCTAGGTACTTTGTACTGGAAGAATCTTTTCATAGCAGGTCTATGCATGTTAATTGAATCAAAGGCCTGCAACTAATCGGGACACCCCATCGTCAGGGGGTTCTGCTATCTCAATTGCACGGGGTGGGGTAGACAGTGCCTTTTCAGAGTGTAAGCTCGCGTACAACTCTGAGTTTTCAGCGTCTCCGGTGACGTTCGGCAAGGCCTCGCACTCGCGACTTCCCCCTCTAGTCGGGCTTGGATGTTTGTACCCGAGTTGGCGCACCGGGTAGCGCCAGTTGACGTGGAACATCATTTACACAACACCTACACGCAGTATGCCCGACGGTGACAAAGGCCAGTCCCTCCAGAAAAGTTGGCCCACATAAAGGCTTCTAAAGCCAGCCCCTCCGTTAAACGAGGTAAGAACCTTTGTGCGCACCCATCCCTCCCGCCTGCTTGTCACTGTCTTTGAGTCCTTTTAGCAAACAAGAAGGACACAGTACTTTCGCGCACGAAATCCGACAGTCTAGTAAAAACTCAAAGAGAGACAGCGAGACGAGTTGGAGTGCAGCGAGCCATCTCTCCGCGGAGTTTGCGGTCGCCTCGCTACTACCTCGTACTTCTAAGGCGGGCGTCGGTCGTTCCGGCGGAGGCGCGGTGCGGGGGTGACGGCGTCAATACTCGAGGGTGACGGCGTCAATACTCGAGGGTGACGGCGTCAATACTCGAGGGTGACGGCGTCAATACTCGAGGGTGACGGCGTCAATACTCGAGGGTGACGGCGTCAATACTCGAGGGTGACGGCGTCAATACTCGAGGGTGACGGCGTCAATACTCGAGGGTGACGGCGTCAATACTCGAGGGTGACGGCGTCAATACTCGAGGGTGACGGCGTCAATACTCGAGGGTGACGGCGTCAATACTCGAGGGTGACGGCGTCAATACTCGAGGGTGACGGCGTCAATACTCGAGGGTGACGGCGTCAATACTCGAGGGTGACGGCGTCAATACTCGAGGGTGACGGCGTCAATACTCGAAGGTGACGGCGTCAATACTCGAGGGTGACGGCGTCAATACTCGAGGGTGACGGCGTCAATACTCGAGGGTGACGGCGTCAATACTCGAGGGTGACGGCGTCAATACTCGAGGGTGACGGCGTCAATACTCGAGGGTGACGGCGTCAATACTCGAGGGTGACGGCGTCAATACTCGAGGGTGACGGCGTCAATACTCGAGGGTGACGGCGTCAATACTCGAGGGTGACGGCGTCAATACTCGAGGGTGACGGCGTCAATACTCGAGGGTGACGGCGTCAATACTCGAGGGTGACGGCGTCAATACTCGAGGGTGACGGCGTCAATACTCGAGGGTGACGGCGTCAATACTCGAGGGTGACGGCGTCAATACTCGAGGGTGACGGCGTCAATACTCGAGGGTGACGGCGTCAATACTCGAGGGTGACGGCGTCAATACTCGAGGGTGACGGCGTCAATACTCGAGGGTGACGGCGTCAATACTCGAGGGTGACGGCGTCAATACTCGAGGGTGACGGCGTCAATACTCGAGGGTGACGGCGTCAATACTCGAGGGTGACGGCGTCAATACTCGAGGGTGACGGCGTCAATACTCGAGGGTGACGGCGTCAATACTCGAGGGTGACGGCGTCAATACTCGAGGGTGACGGCGTCAATACTCGAGGGTGACGGCGTCAATACTCGAGGGTGACGGCGTCAATACTCGAGGGTGACGGCGTCAATACTCGAGGGTGACGGCGTCAATACTCGAGGGTGACGGCGTCAATACTCGAGGGTGACGGCGTCAATACTCGAGGGTGACGGCGTCAATACTCGAGGGTGACGGCGTCAATACTCGAGGGTGACGGCGTCAATACTCGAGGGTGACGGCGTCAATACTCGAGGGTGACGGCGTCAATACTCGAGGGTGACGGCGTCAATACTCGAGGGTGACGGCGTCAATACTCGAGGGTGACGGCGTCAATACTCGAGGGTGACGGCGTCAATACTCGAGGGTGACGGCGTCAATACTCGAGGGTGACGGCGTCAATACTCGAGGGTGACGGCGTCAATACTCGAGGGTGACGGCGTCAATACTCGAGGGTGACGGCGTCAATACTCGAGGGTGACGGCGTCAATACTCGAGGGTGACGGCGTCAATACTCGAGGGTGACGGCGTCAATACTCGAGGGTGACGGCGTCAATACTCGAGGGTGACGGCGTCAATACTCGAGGGTGACGGCGTCAATACTCGAGGGTGACGGCGTCAATACTCGAGGGTGACGGCGTCAATACTCGAGGGTGACGGCGTCAATACTCGAGGGTGACGGCGTCAATACTCGAGGGTGACGGCGTCAATACTCGAGGGTGACGGCGTCAATACTCGAGGGTGACGGCGTCAATACTCGAGGGTGACGGCGTCAATACTCGAGGGTGACGGCGTCAATACTCGAGGGTGACGGCGTCAATACTCGAGGGTGACGGCGTCAATACTCGAGGGTGACGGCGTCAATACTCGAGGGTGACGGCGTCAATACTCGAGGGTGACGGCGTCAATACTCGAGGGTGACGGCGTCAATACTCGAGGGTGACGGCGTCAATACTCGAGGGTGACGGCGTCAATACTCGAGGGTGACGGCGTCAATACTCGAGGGTGACGGCGTCAATACTCGAGGGTGACGGCGTCAATACTCGAGGGTGACGGCGTCAATACTCGAGGGTGACGGCGTCAATACTCGAGGGTGACGGCGTCAATACTCGAGGGTGACGGCGTCAATACTCGAGGGTGACGGCGTCAATACTCGAGGGTGACGGCGTCAATACTCGAGGGTGACGGCGTCAATACTCGAGGGTGACGGCGTCAATACTCGAGGGTGACGGCGTCAATACTCGAGGGTGACGGCGTCAATACTCGAGGGTGACGGCGTCAATACTCGAGGGTGACGGCGTCAATACTCGAGGGTGACGGCGTCAATACTCGAGGGTGACGGCGTCAATACTCGAGGGTGACGGCGTCAATACTCGAGGGTGACGGCGTCAATACTCGAGGGTGACGGCGTCAATACTCGAGGGTGACGGCGTCAATACTCGAGGGTGACGGCGTCAATACTCGAGGGTGACGGCGTCAATACTCGAGGGTGACGGCGTCAATACTCGAGGGTGACGGCGTCAATACTCGAGGGTGACGGCGTCAATACTCGAGGGTGACGGCGTCAATACTCGAGGGTGACGGCGTCAATACTCGAGGGTGACGGCGTCAATACTCGAGGGTGACGGCGTCAATACTCGAGGGTGACGGCGTCAATACTCGAGGGTGACGGCGTCAATACTCGAGGGTGACGGCGTCAATACTCGAGGGTGACGGCGTCAATACTCGAGGGTGACGGCGTCAATACTCGAGGGTGACGGCGTCAATACTCGAGGGTGACGGCGTCAATACTCGAGGGTGACGGCGTCAATACTCGAGGGTGACGGCGTCAATACTCGAGGGTGACGGCGTCAATACTCGAGGGTGACGGCGTCAATACTCGAGGGTGACGGCGTCAATACTCGAGGGTGACGGCGTCAATACTCGAGGGTGACGGCGTCAATACTCGAGGGTGACGGCGTCAATACTCGAGGGTGACGGCGTCAATACTCGAGGGTGACGGCGTCAATACTCGAGGGTGACGGCGTCAATACTCGAGGGTGACGGCGTCAATACTCGAGGGTGACGGCGTCAATACTCGAAGGTGACGGCGTCAATACTCGAGGGTGACGGCGTCAATACTCGAGGGTGACGGCGTCAATACTCGAGGGTGACGGCGTCAATACTCGAGGGTGACGGCGTCAATACTCGAGGGTGACGGCGTCAATACTCGAGGGTGACGGCGTCAATACTCGAGGGTGACGGCGTCAATACTCGAGGGTGACGGCGTCAATACTCGAGGGTGACGGCGTCAATACTCGAGGGTGACGGCGTCAATACTCGAGGGTGACGGCGTCAATACTCGAGGGTGACGGCGTCAATACTCGAGGGTGACGGCGTCAATACTCGAGGGTGACGGCGTCAATACTCGAGGGTGACGGCGTCAATACTCGAGGGTGACGGCGTCAATACTCGAGGGTGACGGCGTCAATACTCGAGGGTGACGGCGTCAATACTCGAGGGTGACGGCGTCAATACTCGAGGGTGACGGCGTCAATACTCGAGGGTGACGGCGTCAATACTCGAGGGTGACGGCGTCAATACTCGAGGGTGACGGCGTCAATACTCGAGGGTGACGGCGTCAATACTCGAGGGTGACGGCGTCAATACTCGAGGGTGACGGCGTCAATACTCGAGGGTGACGGCGTCAATACTCGAGGGTGACGGCGTCAATACTCGAGGGTGACGGCGTCAATACTCGAGGGTGACGGCGTCAATACTCGAGGGTGACGGCGTCAATACTCGAGGGTGACGGCGTCAATACTCGAGGGTGACGGCGTCAATACTCGAGGGTGACGGCGTCAATACTCGAGGGTGACGGCGTCAATACTCGAGGGTGACGGCGTCAATACTCGAGGGTGACGGCGTCAATACTCGAGGGTGACGGCGTCAATACTCGAGGGTGACGGCGTCAATACTCGAGGGTGACGGCGTCAATACTCGAGGGTGACGGCGTCAATACTCGAGGGTGACGGCGTCAATACTCGAGGGTGACGGCGTCAATACTCGAGGGTGACGGCGTCAATACTCGAGGGTGACGGCGTCAATACTCGAGGGTGACGGCGTCAATACTCGAGGGTGACGGCGTCAATACTCGAGGGTGACGGCGTCAATACTCGAGGGTGACGGCGTCAATACTCGAGGGTGACGGCGTCAATACTCGAGGGTGACGGCGTCAATACTCGAGGGTGACGGCGTCAATACTCGAGGGTGACGGCGTCAATACTCGAGGGTGACGGCGTCAATACTCGAGGGTGACGGCGTCAATACTCGAGGGTGACGGCGTCAATACTCGAGGGTGACGGCGTCAATACTCGAGGGTGACGGCGTCAATACTCGAGGGTGACGGCGTCAATACTCGAGGGTGACGGCGTCAATACTCGAGGGTGACGGCGTCAATACTCGAGGGTGACGGCGTCAATACTCGAGGGTGACGGCGTCAATACTCGAGGGTGACGGCGTCAATACTCGAGGGTGACGGCGTCAATACTCGAGGGTGACGGCGTCAATACTCGAAGGTGACGGCGTCAATACTCGAGGGTGACGGCGTCAATACTCGAGGGTGACGGCGTCAATACTCGAGGGTGACGGCGTCAATACTCGAGGGTGACGGCGTCAATACTCGAGGGTGACGGCGTCAATACTCGAGGGTGACGGCGTCAATACTCGAGGGTGACGGCGTCAATACTCGAGGGTGACGGCGTCAATACTCGAGGGTGACGGCGTCAATACTCGAGGGTGACGGCGTCAATACTCGAGGGTGACGGCGTCAATACTCGAGGGTGACGGCGTCAATACTCGAGGGTGACGGCGTCAATACTCGAGGGTGACGGCGTCAATACTCGAGGGTGACGGCGTCAATACTCGAGGGTGACGGCGTCAATACTCGAGGGTGACGGCGTCAATACTCGAGGGTGACGGCGTCAATACTCGAGGGTGACGGCGTCAATACTCGAGGGTGACGGCGTCAATACTCGAGGGTGACGGCGTCAATACTCGAGGGTGACGGCGTCAATACTCGAGGGTGACGGCGTCAATACTCGAGGGTGACGGCGTCAATACTCGAGGGTGACGGCGTCAATACTCGAGGGTGACGGCGTCAATACTCGAGGGTGACGGCGTCAATACTCGAGGGTGACGGCGTCAATACTCGAGGGTGACGGCGTCAATACTCGAGGGTGACGGCGTCAATACTCGAGGGTGACGGCGTCAATACTCGAGGGTGACGGCGTCAATACTCGAGGGTGACGGCGTCAATACTCGAGGGTGACGGCGTCAATACTCGAGGGTGACGGCGTCAATACTCGAGGGTGACGGCGTCAATACTCGAGGGTGACGGCGTCAATACTCGAGGGTGACGGCGTCAATACTCGAGGGTGACGGCGTCAATACTCGAGGGTGACGGCGTCAATACTCGAGGGTGACGGCGTCAATACTCGAGGGTGACGGCGTCAATACTCGAGGGTGACGGCGTCAATACTCGAGGGTGACGGCGTCAATACTCGAGGGTGACGGCGTCAATACTCGAGGGTGACGGCGTCAATACTCGAGGGTGACGGCGTCAATACTCGAGGGTGACGGCGTCAATACTCGAGGGTGACGGCGTCAATACTCGAGGGTGACGGCGTCAATACTCGAGGGTGACGGCGTCAATACTCGAGGGTGACGGCGTCAATACTCGAGGGTGACGGCGTCAATACTCGAGGGTGACGGCGTCAATACTCGAGGGTGACAGCGTCAATACTCGAAGGTGACGGCGTCAATACTCGAGGGTGACGGCGTCAATACTCGAGGGTGACGGCGTCAATACTCGAGGGTGACGGCGTCAATACTCGAGGGTGACGGCGTCAATACTCGAGGGTGACGGCGTCAATACTCGAGGGTGACGGCGTCAATACTCGAGGGTGACGGCGTCAATACTCGAGGGTGACGGCGTCAATACTCGAGGGTGACGGCGTCAATACTCGAGGGTGACGGCGTCAATACTCGAGGGTGACGGCGTCAATACTCGAGGGTGACGGCGTCAATACTCGAGGGTGACGGCGTCAATACTCGAGGGTGACGGCGTCAATACTCGAGGGTGACGGCGTCAATACTCGAGGGTGACGGCGTCAATACTCGAGGGTGACGGCGTCAATACTCGAGGGTGACGGCGTCAATACTCGAGGGTGACGGCGTCAATACTCGAGGGTGACGGCGTCAATACTCGAGGGTGACGGCGTCAATACTCGAGGGTGACGGCGTCAATACTCGAGGGTGACGGCGTCAATACTCGAGGGTGACGGCGTCAATACTCGAGGGTGACGGCGTCAATACTCGAGGGTGACGGCGTCAATACTCGAGGGTGACGGCGTCAATACTCGAAGGTGACGGCGTCAATACTCGAGGGTGACGGCGTCAATACTCGAGGGTGACGGCGTCAATACTCGAGGGTGACGGCGTCAATACTCGAAGGTGACGGCGTCAATACTCGAGGGTGACGGCGTCAATACTCGAGGGTGACGGCGTCAATACTCGAGGGTGACGGCGTCAATACTCGAGGGTGACGGCGTCAATACTCGAGGGTGACGGCGTCAATACTCGAGGGTGACGGCGTCAATACTCGAGGGTGACGGCGTCAATACTCGAGGGTGACGGCGTCAATACTCGAGGGTGACGGCGTCAATACTCGAGGGTGACGGCGTCAATACTCGAGGGTGACGGCGTCAATACTCGAGGGTGACGGCGTCAATACTCGAGGGTGACGGCGTCAATACTCGAGGGTGACGGCGTCAATACTCGAGGGTGACGGCGTCAATACTCGAGAGTGACGGCGTCAATACTCGAGGGTGACGGCGTCAATACTCGAGGGTGACGGCGTCAATACTCGAGGGTGACGGCGTCAATACTCGAGAGTGACGGCGTCAATACTCGAGGGTGACGGCGTCAATACTCGAGGGTGACGGCGTCAATACTCGAGGGTGACGGCGTCAATACTCGAGGGTGACGGCGTCAATACTCGAGGGTGACGGCGTCAATACTCGAGGGTGACGGCGTCAATACTCGAGGGTGACGGCGTCAATACTCGAGGGTGACGGCGTCAATACTCGAGGGTGACGGCGTCAATACTCGAGGGTGACGGCGTCAATACTCGAGGGTGACAGCGTCAATACTCGAAGGTGACGGCGTCAATACTCGAGGGTGACGGCGTCAATACTCGAGGGTGACGGCGTCAATACTCGAGGGTGACGGCGTCAATACTCGAGGGTGACGGCGTCAATACTCGAGGGTGACGGCGTCAATACTCGAGGGTGACGGCGTCAATACTCGAGGGTGACGGCGTCAATACTCGAGGGTGACGGCGTCAATACTCGAGGGTGACAGCGTCAATACTCGAAGGTGACGGCGTCAATACTCGAGGGTGACGGCGTCAATACTCGAGGGTGACGGCGTCAATACTCGAGGGTGACGGCGTCAATACTCGAAGGTGACGGCGTCAATACTCGAGGGTGACGGCGTCAATACTCGAGGGTGACGGCGTCAATACTCGAGGGTGACGGCGTCAATACTCGAGGGTGACAGCGTCAATACTCGAAGGTGACGGCGTCAATACTCGAGGGTGACGGCGTCAATACTCGAGGGTGACGGCGTCAATACTCGAGGGTGACGGCGTCAATACTCGAGGGTGACGGCGTCAATACTCGAGAGTGACGGCGTCAATACTCGAGGGTGACGGCGTCAATACTCGAGGGTGACGGCGTCAATACTCGAGGGTGACGGCGTCAATACTCGAGGGTGACGGCGTCAATACTCGAGGGTGACGGCGTCAATACTCGAGGGTGACGGCGTCAATACTCGAGGGTGACGGCGTCAATACTCGAGGGTGACGGCGTCAATACTCGAGGGTGACGGCGTCAATACTCGAGGGTGACGGCGTCAATACTCGAGGGTGACGGCGTCAATACTCGAGGGTGACGGCGTCAATACTCGAGGGTGACGGCGTCAATACTCGAGGGTGACGGCGTCAATACTCGAGGGTGACGGCGTCAATACTCGAGGGTGACGGCGTCAATACTCGAGAGTGACGGCGTCAATACTCGAGGGTGACGGCGTCAATACTCGAGGGTGACGGCGTCAATACTCGAGGGTGACGGCGTCAATACTCGAGGGTGACGGCGTCAATACTCGAAGGTGACGGCGTCAATACTCGAGGGTGACGGCGTCAATACTCGAGGGTGACGGCGTCAATGTTGACGCAACCGGGGCCGTTCTGGCTGGCGCCGTCTTGACACGTCACGGGCTCTTTTCTTCTCGGCAATTGCAACGGCCTACGGCGGCGGCTAGTGTCTTGAAAAGGGCACGTCTTGCGGGCACTCGGGCACGGCATCGTTCCAACGGTCGCGGGCGCAGATCGTCTCCAACTTGCACAGCATCCACTCTGTCTTCCGGCCAGCCGCAAAGCGTGGGCGGTGTGTAGTTCCCGGCGTCGCCGGCGCACCTAGTCAACGCAGGGAGCAGACGCCCTGGTGCCACCTCTTGGGACCCCTGAGACTGACTTCAGTTGCATCATCGCCATTCCATGCGAATACAGCTGGACAATAATCAACACTCCCTGCTCGCTCGAAGTAAAAGATTGCTAGCAGCTGCAATCCTCGGCTACGAGGGTGCCTGGCTGGAAAATACCGACGTAGCTGCTTTGACTCCGAATGGAAGGGAGGAAATATAGAGGTAGAGGGGCAATACAAACACAATCTGATTTGTTCTTCGCTTACACCACTGTGTGTTGTTTCTCACTCAGGACTTTGACCTGTTGTGTTTGTGTGATTTGTCGTGTAGGGGTAGACCCGCATGACCTCACGTCCGTTCAACACATAGTTCGGTAGTTGCAGCACTTGGGATACCTTCGGTTCGTTGTCTGGCAGCATCGTCGAGCAATTCCTTCCAAGCTGGCGCTTATGTAAAAAAAGAAAATGGAGGAGGTTCGAGGGGCATACGATGAACGGCAGCGGGTCCCGCTCGATGCACGAGCCCAGCTTCGAAAACCACCGCGCCTGCGTAATGGCCCACCAGTTCCGAATGCGATCTGCACAGTTTTTAGAGTTAAAGTTCGCTTGAAATTCCGGGGTTTTTAGAGTGCAATTTCACTCAGGGGCCGGGGTGGTTACGATGAGCCCCCCGACGAAAGTGCCCGCGCTACCCGTTTTGCGGCTCGTGGAAGTAGCGTGAAAACACAGGGAGCCCCGGACTAACAAGCAAAGTATTTACAGCTGCGCACACTGCGTCCTGGGGACGCTTGCAAGGAGAATGCAGTCCATTGGTCCACACGAGACAACACGCAGCCGAACCATTTCAGACTTTTCTCAATGCCAGACAGAAGGTGTAAAAACAGTTTGAGTGAGGCATTGGGATCGTTTGTGCGATGTACGGTGCATGGGCCAGAGGGTCTTTTTTTGCAAGAGTAGCGAGTTTGACGTCGCTAAAGTGTGGCTTGAAGCTCATGGTAGATCATCTGTTCAAAGGTGCTGTTTTGAACTTCTTCCCCATCGAGCTGTGGCGTTAACGTCGTTGATGCTCCTACGAACAACGCTGATGCTCCCTTTTTTTGCCATAGAACACGTACAGTACAGAGAGAAATGAGGGAGCGACTAACTAGGAAAAGTTCCGCCCGTGCACCCCAACAACAGTTGTGTTCTGCACGAGCGCAGCGCACTACCTAAGCACAAGATCCGAGCGACAGCGTAAGGGGTTGACATTATCCCGCGTCTCCAAAAGATAGAAAAGCCACACCTCGGCAGTTTCCAGGCTCCTCTGGCTCCTGCAGGCCTTCCTTCTCAGGATACTGAACATTCTCTGAGACAGGCTCATGTGCGGAATCGACCATTCTGCCTCACCCGCGCTTTGTTACTTACTGTTTGCTTTCAGGGGGTTTCACACAGAGTGGGCAGGGCGTGTGCTTGTGAGCGGGAAGGTTTCTTTGCCTCCTGTTGGTTGCGTAACTGCCCGTTTTTTCGTGTCTAACAAATGCAATTTGTCAAGAACAAAAACAGATCGATGGCAGCGTACTATCCTCACTCAAACAAAGTAAGCGCCAGCATCCGTTTTTCTGGCCAAAGCGGGGCCTGTATAGGTCCAGTAAGGTCCCCGCCTTTTTGGCGGGACGTTTCCCGGCCGTTTTTTCAACCTACACCGATCTAGAGCAAGGTTTTCGGGACGTTCCGGATGTTTCTAGGTTCCCTGCAATCGACGTGACGTCCCCGCCCGACCTGAAAGAAGGCATCTGACGCCTGCCGGAAAAGCCGAGACCCCGTCGAACGTCTTCAGATCCGCGGACATCTTCCAGCACGAGTGCCGATCTTTGGGAGTTAGGGCTTTTTTTTTTTTTTTTTTAGCGTCGGCGCAGGGGTTATTCTAATCCCCGAAATACGGGCAAATCATGGTTAAAAGTCTGTAGCATGGCCGGAAGGTTTTTTTTTGATGACCTGGAAGCCTGGCATGCGACCTTTGTAGGCGTGTTGCTTTGCCACCTTGTTGTAGACCCCACTTGTGGGTCTTGCGGGTTCTCTAGCCTCCATGCCTCTGACCTTGCAAGCACAAAAAGTTTTCGCCAGAAACTCCCGTGGTTAAAAACCCTTTTTTAACCGGCCTGTTTTGAGATTGCTTTTTTTTGGTGAAGAAATATTTTTTTAACCATGCAGGATAATCCCTGCGTCGGCGAATTTCTTTTGGGCTTATTACCCGGTGGGTGAGGGCTGGTGAAAAGGGACGTCGGCATATGGACAGCACTTTTGACTTATAAGAGACGAACGAGACCGACGCCAAGAACATATTCGCTGAGTACCTGGTGCCACGAGCGTACATTGGTTTGTGTGCGATTCGACCTTCCACGACATCCCTCTGTTTGTAGCTGTCACGAGCGTACATTGGTTTGTGCGATTCGACCTTCCACGACATCCCTCTGTTTGTAGCTGTCACGAGCGTACATTGGTTTGTGCGATTCGACCTTCCACGACATCCCTCTGTTTGTAGCTGTCACGAGCGTACATTGGTTTGTGTGCGATTCGACCTTCCACGACATCCCTCTGTTTGTAGCTGTCACGAGCGTACATTGGTTTGTGCGATTCGACCTTCCACGACATCCCTCTGTTTGTAGCTGTCACGAGCGTACATTGGTTTGTGCGATTCGACCTTCCACGACATCCCTCTGTTTGTAGCTGTCACGAGCGTACATTGGTTTGTGTGCGATTAGACCTTCCACGACATCCCTCTGTTTGTAGCTGTCACGAGCGTACATTGGTTTGTGTGCGATTAGACCTTCCACGACATCCCTCTGTTTGTAGCTGTCACGAGCGTACATTGGTTTGTGTGCGATTCGACCTTCCACGACATCCCTCTGTTTGTAGCTGTCACGAGCGTACATTGGTTTGTGTGCGATTCGACCTTCCACGACATCCCTCTGTTTGTAGCTGTCACGAGCGTACATTGGTTTGTGTGCGATTCGACCTTCCACGACATCCCTCTGTTTGTAGCTGTCACGAGCGTACATTGGCTTGTGCGATTCGACCTTCCACGACATCCCTCTGTTTGTAGCTGTCACGAGCGTACGTTGGTTTGTGCGATTCGACCTTCCACGACATCCCTCTGTTTGTAGCTGTCACGAGCGTACATTGGTTTGTGCGATTCGACCTTCCACGACATCCCTCTGTTTGTAGCTGTCACGAGCGTACATTGGTTTGTGTGCGATTAGACCTTCCACGACATCCCTCTGTTTGTAGCTGTCACGAGCGTACATTGGTTTGTGTGCGATTCGACCTTCCACGACATCCCTCTGTTTGTAGCTGTCACGAGCGTACATTGGTTTGTGTGCGATTAGACCTTCCACGACATCCCTCTGTTTGTAGCTGTCACGAGCGTACATTGGTTTGTGTGCGATTCGACCTTCCACGACATCCCTCTGTTTGTAGCTGTCACGAGCGTACATTGGTTTGTGTGCGATTAGACCTTCCACGACATCCCTCTGTTTGTAGCTGTCACGAGCGTACATTGGTTTGTGTGCGATTCGACCTTCCACGACATCCCTCTGTTTGTAGCTGTCACGAGCGTACATTGGTTTGTGCGATTCGACCTTCCACGACATCCCTCTGTTTGTAGCTGTCACGAGCGTACATTGGTTTGTGCGATTCGACCTTCCACGACATCCCTCTGTTTGTAGCTGTCACGAGCGTACATTGGTTTGTGTGCGATTCGACCTTCCACGACATCCCTCTGTTTGTAGCTGTCACGAGCGTACTTTGGCTTGTGCGATTCGACCTTCCACGACATCCCTCTGTTTGTAGCTGTCACGAGCGTACATTGGTTTGTGCGATTCGACCTTCCACGACATCCCTCTGTTTGTAGCTGTCACGAGCGTACATTGGTTTGTGTGCGATTAGACCTTCCACGACATCCCTCTGTTTGTAGCTGTCACGAGCGTACATTGGTTTGTGTGCGATTCGACCTTCCACGACATCCCTCTGTTTGTAGCTGTCACGAGCGTACATTGGTTTGTGTGCGATTAGACCTTCCACGACATCCCTCTGTTTGTAGCTGTCACGAGCGTACATTGGTTTGTGTGCGATTCGACCTTCCACGACATCCCTCTGTTTGTAGCTGTCACGAGCGTACATTGGTTTGTGTGCGATTCGACCTTCCACGACATCCCTCTGTTTGTAGCTGTCACGAGCGTACTTTGGCTTGTGCGATTCGACCTTCCACGACATCCCTCTGTTTGTAGCTGTCACGAGCGTACGTTGGTTTGTGCGATTCGACCTTCCACGACATCCCTCTGTTTGTAGCTGTCACGAGCGTACATTGGTTTGTGTGCGATTAGACCTTCCACGACATCCCTCTGTTTGTAGCTGTCACGAGCGTACATTGGTTTGTGTGCGATTAGACCTTCCACGACATCCCTCTGTTTGTAGCTGTCACGAGCGTACATTGGTTTGTGTGCGATTCGACCTTCCACGACATCCCTCTGTTTGTAGCTGTCACGAGCGTACATTGGTTTGTGTGCGATTAGACCTTCCACGACATCCCTCTGTTTGTAGCTGTCACGAGCGTACATTGGTTTGTGTGCGATTCGACCTTCCACGACATCCCTCTGTTTGTAGCTGTCACGAGCGTACATTGGTTTGTGTGCGATTAGACCTTCCACGACATCCCTCTGTTTGTAGCTGTCACGAGCGTACATTGGTTTGTGTGCGATTCGACCTTCCACGACATCCCTCTGTTTGTAGCTGTCACGAGCGTACATTGGTTTGTGTGCGATTCGACCTTCCACGACATCCCTCTGTTTGTAGCTGTCACGAGCGTACATTGGTTTGTGTGCGATTCGACCTTCCACGACATCCCTCTGTTTGTAGCTGTCACGAGCGTACTTTGGCTTGTGCGATTCGACCTTCCACGACATCCCTCTGTTTGTAGCTGTCACGAGCGTACGTTTGTAGCTGTCACGAGCGTACATTGGTTTGTGTGCGATTCGACCTTCCACGACATCCCTCTGTTTGTAGCTGTCACGAGCGTACGTTGGTTTGTGCGATTCGACCTTCCACGACATCCCTCTGTTTGTAGCTGTCACGAGCGTACATTGGTTTGTGTGCGATTAGACCTTCCACGACATCCCTCTGTTTGTAGCTGTCACGAGCGTACATTGGTTTGTGCGATTCGACCTTCCACGACATCCCTCTGTTTGTAGCTGTCACGAGCGTACATTGGTTTGTGTGCGATTCGACCTTCCACGACATCCCTCTGTTTGTAGCTGTCACGAGCGTACATTGGTTTGTGTGCGATTCGACCTTCCACGACATCCCTCTGTTTGTAGCTGTCACGAGCGTACTTTGGCTTGTGCGATTCGACCTTCCACGACATCCCTCTGTTTGTAGCTGTCACGAGCGTACGTTGGTTTGTGCGATTCGACCTTCCACGACATCCCTCTGTTTGTAGCTGTCACGAGCGTACATTGGTTTGTGCGATTCGACCTTCCACGACATCCCTCTGTTTGTAGCTGTCACGAGCGTACATTGGTTTGTGTGCGATTCGACCTTCCACGACATCCCTCTGTTTGTAGCTGTCACGAGCGTACATTGGTTTGTGTGCGATTCGACCTTCCACGACATCCCTCTGTTTGTAGCTGTCACGAGCGTACATTGGTTTGTGTGCGATTCGACCTTCCACGACATCCCTCTGTTTGTAGCTGTCACGAGCGTACTTTGGCTTGTGCGATTCGACCTTCCACGACATCCCTCTGTTTGTAGCTGTCACGAGCGTACATTGGTTTGTGCGATTCGACCTTCCACGACATCCCTCTGTTTGTAGCTGTCACGAGCGTACATTGGTTTGTGCGATTCGACCTTCCACGACATCCCTCTGTTTGTAGCTGTCACGAGCGTACATTGGTTTGTGTGCGATTAGACCTTCCACGACATCCCTCTGTTTGTAGCTGTCACGAGCGTACATTGGTTTGTGTGCGATTCGACCTTCCACGACATCCCTCTGTTTGTAGCTGTCACGAGCGTACATTGGTTTGTGTGCGATTCGACCTTCCACGACATCCCTCTGTTTGTAGCTGTCACGAGCGTACATTGGTTTGTGTGCGATTCGACCTTCCACGACATCCCTCTGTTTGTAGCTGTCACGAGCGTACATTGGTTTGTGCGATTCGACCTTCCACGACATCCCTCTGTTTGTAGCTGTCACGAGCGTACGTTTGTAGCTGTCACGAGCGTACATTGGTTTGTGTGCGATTCGACCTTCCACGACATCCCTCTGTTTGTAGCTGTCACGAGCGTACATTGGTTTGTGCGATTCGACCTTCCACGACATCCCTCTGTTTGTAGCTGTCACGAGCGTACATTGGTTTGTGCGATTCGACCTTCCACGACATCCCTCTGTTTGTAGCTGTCACGAGCGTACATTGGTTTGTGTGCGATTCGACCTTCCACGACATCCCTCTGTTTGTAGCTGTCACGAGCGTACATTGGTTTGTGTGCGATTCGACCTTCCACGACATCCCTCTGTTTGTAGCTGTCACGAGCGTACATTGGTTTGTGCGATTCGACCTTCCACGACATCCCTCTGTTTGTAGCTGTCACGAGCGTACGTTGGTTTGTGCGATTCGACCTTCCACGACATGATCCTGCTGCAGGTTCACCTACAGCAACCTTGTTACGACTTTTGCTTCCTCTAGCTGAGAAACATTGCTAGGATTCGGGCGCTGAACTTGTTGCCAAGAACGAGCTTCCCTCTCCCAAGCTCTATCCCACAGCCAATCGGTAGCAACGACGGGCGGTGTGTACAAATGGCAGGGACGTAATCAGTGCAAGCTGATGACTTGCGCCTACTAGGCATTCCTCATTCAAGGAGAATAATTGCAATCATCGATCCTCATCACGACGCAAGTTCAAAAGATTTCCCATCCTCTTCAAGATAGGTAGCCGGAAGGCTCTCAAACTCGTTTAATGCGTCAGTGTAGTGCGCGTGCAGCCTAGGACATTTAGGAGCATCACAGACCTGCTATTGGCTCGCTCTTCCGCGCGCTATAAGTCGCGCGCAGTCCCCTTAAGAAGTAGTGCGCGTCTCGGGTAAGCAGCAAGCCGCCGATGCCAAAAGACACCCCCTACAACGACACGACATCCGTACATTGGTTTGTGCGATTCGACCTTCCACGACATCCCTCTGTTTGTAGCTGTCACGAGCGTACATTGGTTTGTGCGATTCGACCTTCCACGACATCCCTCTGTTTGTAGCTGTCACGAGCGTACATTGGTTTGTGCGATTCGACCTTCCACGACATCCCTCTGTTTGTAGCTGTCACGAGCGTACATTGGTTTGTGCGATTCGACCTTCCACGACATCCCTCTGTTTGTAGCTGTCACGAGCGTACATTGGTTTGTGTGCGATTAGACCTTCCACGACATCCCTCTGTTTGTAGCTGTCACGAGCGTACATTGGTTTGTGTGCGATTCGACCTTCCACGACATCCCTCTGTTTGTAGCTGTCACGAGCGTACATTGGTTTGTGCGATTCGACCTTCCACGACATCCCTCTGTTTGTAGCTGTCACGAGCGTACATTGGTTTGTGCGATTCGACCTTCCACGACATCCCTCTGTTTGTAGCTGTCACGAGCGTACATTGGTTTGTGCGATTCGACCTTCCACGACATCCCTCTGTTTGTAGCTGTCACGAGCGTACATTGGTTTGTGCGATTCGACCTTCCACGACATCCCTCTGTTTGTAGCTGTCACGAGCGTACATTGGTTTTGTGCGATTCGACCTTCCACGACATCCCTCTGTTTGTAGCTGTCACGAGCGTACATTGGTTTGTGTGCGATTAGACCTTCCACGACATCCCTCTGTTTGTAGCTGTCACGAGCGTACATTGGTTTGTGTGCGATTCGACCTTCCACGACATCCCTCTGTTTGTAGCTGTCACGAGCGTACATTGGTTTGTGCGATTCGACCTTCCACGACATCCCTCTGTTTGTAGCTGTCACGAGCGTACATTGGTTTGTGCGATTCGACCTTCCACGACATCCCTCTGTTTGTAGCTGTCACGAGCGTACATTGGTTTGTGCGATTCGACCTTCCACGACATCCCTCTGTTTGTAGCTGTCACGAGCGTACATTGGTTTGTGCGATTCGACCTTCCACATCCCTCTTTTTGTAGCTGTCACGAGCGTACATTGGTTTGTGCGATTCGACCTTCCACGACATCCCTCTTTTTGTAGCTGTCACGAGCGTGCGGGGCAGCTACATCGAAACCCTGGGTGAACCTACTCGTCGGCGGTGTGTTTTCTTCTCGTCAGCGGGCCGGTCAAGATCCACAACGAGGGCGAGCGGGGGCCTTGAACCTCTCTTTTCTCTTTTTCCGAAAAAGGAAAAAAAAAAAAAAGAAAAATGCAATATGGGAAGGCACTGAGGTGGGGTGAGAGGTTTCAACTGGTCCAGTTTCGCTTCTGGCATACTGCCGAGCCCTGGCGAGGGAACAAGGAGCCTTTGTTGCTCGTGCGTGTCCAAAGAGCAGTTATCCACCCGTCGAAGCAGGCAAGGCACTAATCACGCTTTGCGCTTGACAAACCAGAAAGACTTCCTGCAAAAGGTGTCCATCCAAAAGTTGAGAGGGCGGGGGGGTCAAAAAAAATTCTCACTTCGAAGGAGGCTAGAGGGGAGAGCGCCACAACAACTACAAAGTGGTCCCTGCACATTGGCTTGATTTACTGTCGTGCTTTGTGTCGGGGATACTGCACAGTTCCTCCTGTGTGTTGTAGTTCGCAACTAACGACCGTTCGGGCATTGCCTCGAAGCAGACGTAAGAATCATGGGGGTCGGTTTGTCCACATCAGACAAGAGACGCCCTGTCGCTGTTTTGAGGAAGGCTGTGTACTTGGTAGCTCCAAGGCTTGGATAGGAAAAAAATTGGAAAGGGGGCGAAGTGGTGGGCATGGGGAGTATGGAGCAATAAGAAAATAAAGGGAAGGTGGGCCAAAATGGGAAAGCAACGGATAGTGGCTGGGATTTGGGTGGGATTTAAAGGTATAAAAACGCACGAAAAAGAGAGTCCAAAAAAAAAAAAAGAAAGAAAACGCCAACAAGGACGGAGAGTAAGGGGGGGTTGCAAGAACGTGCTTGGAATGGCTGTGTGCTCATTACCGCGTTGGTCCTGTCTGCACCGTGTTTCGGTCCTGTTTGCCACGGACATGAGGCGGACCATCATCAGCGCGAAAGCTGGGTGTCTGCAGTTAGAACAGCGGTGTGAGTCTGATATGTCAGGTGGCTGCTGATACCAGGACCACACCTAGCAACCAGAGCACAGGCAAGTCCTTCTCGGGGACCTTCACAACCGTGTAAAAAGCTCAAGGGCGCCCGCCCTGCTGCTAAAAGAAACGTCGACAAGGACGGAGAGAAGGGGAGAGGGGGGATGCTCTTCTGTTTCAGGTAAAAAGGGTTCGGTTCCTTCGTGTTCGGGTTCCGGTGGTCTCGATGTAAAGGGCATCTTTTGTTTCACTCTCGTTTTACCCCCTCGGAGGGCAAAGAGCACCTTTTCTTCCTTTGTCTTCTTCTTTTTTCTTTTTTTTTTCGGCTTCGTTTACCCTGTTTCTTGTGCAACCGTTGTTGCGGGATAATGCTCCCTTCAGAACAGATGTGCTGGTTTCAAAAAACGCCACGAGGGGGGTGACAAGCCGGGAGGACCCGTTTTGTTCCTCGCAAGTTTCTTTCCTCGACCCCCCCAATTCCGCCTTCCTCCTGTCGTTTCCGGTTTCGAGTTGTGCATTCGACGGCCCGATGAGTCTCATGCATTTGCTGCAATTTCCATCGACTATCGCGTCTGGCTGCGGTCTCAATCGTTCCCAGAGCCAAGACATCCACCGAGAATTGCAATTGATGTCACTGTGTTCATGTAAGTGGACACTCTTTCACTGAGCCTGTGTTCACCACTGATGTCGCCGTATTGGCTACCAGCCTCATGAGTTCGTTTATTTAGACTCACATCCTTCTTGTTGTGGGGCATCGGACCAAGGGGCTGTGATGCAGGCCTGAAGAGAAGGTGAGAAGCTGTGACGAGCGTTCTTCCAAACGGTGGACCTTCTTCCCCATGTACCCCTGTGGTAGTAGCCCTACGGGGCAACGTTACGTCTGGTCTAGGCAGGACACTTGCCTCTTGTGCATGTTCGATGTTGGCACGGTGGGGGGGTACATCATCAAAAAAAAAAAGTGTGCTTGGATGGCCACACGACCTCCAAGTCTGCAGAAGTAGGAGAGGGGGTGGGAATGGACCGGTGGGCGTTGAAGGTGGTTGGTTGTAGGTGTGGGTCTGTGGGTCTGTGTGTGTGTGTGTGTGTGTGTGTGTGTGTGTGTGTGTGTGTGTGTGTGTGTGTGTGTGTGTGTGTGTGTGTGTGTGTGTGTGTGTGTGTGTGTGTGTGTGTGTGTGTGTGTGTGTGTGTGTGTGTGTGTGTGTGTGTGTGTGTGTGGAATCCCTTTCTTTCCGTTTCTGGTCTTTCGAGCTTCTGGACCGCTTGTGGCATGGATTGCAGTGGGTGAACTCAGGACTAAAAGGCAGGAAAAGGATAAAGCACCGTTATGGGAAGCGGCCGGCCGGCAATACAAGGAGAAGAGGGCCGCGTGGGCGGCACACGGGTAAGGGGGAAGGGGGAGTACAAACAGCGGAGAGGGAAACAGCCTGGATGTTTGCGTAATACTACCCCTGTCCAACCTCTTAAAGAGTGGAACTAGGAGGCATCGCGTACGTCAAATGGTGGAAACGGAAAACGGGATTCCACTAGACGCGCCTTCGGCGCTCAAGCAAGCTTGCTAGTATGTGTGTGTGTGTGTGGGTGTGTGTGTGTGTGTGTGTGTGTGCGCGTGCGGCTTTGTATTACTGACGATAGTACGCCGTTCGTCGTTTCCTAGTGAGTCCCCTGCTCCACAGATAGCATCCTCGCGGCAGGGCCTACGGGTGAGCCTGCAGAGGGCGGGGTTGGACAGTGCGCAGCGCTAACTGACAGTTCACTATTCGGCGAATTGCGACGTTCCCTTCACTTTCGGGGCGCGGGGACGTTTGCACGCCACGGAATCGCTGTACAAACCGCTCGCCGACGAGTACGCTCCTGACACTTGTCTGCGCGACAAGCGACAAGCTGGTGAAAGAATACAACGAGACTCCGCGAAGAAGGATATCCCGCCATAAAGCTTGTTATTCGAAAGTAGGAAGAACAAGGTATCCTGTGGTCGGCCATCCGTCTGCGCATGACCATCTTTTTGTTGTCCCCCGAACGGCGATTCCTTTCCCGGACGGTTTCCTATCGACGGCAGTTGTTTGTGGGGGGGGGGGGGGGGGGGGCTGGCAATTCTTTTTTTCTTGGTCGTCTAGGTTCCGTTCAGCCTTTCCCCATCGACCCCCGTTCTCACCCACCGTCCTCCCCGTCAAAGGTTTGCGGGGAGGGGTGTGGCGGGGACGAAGGAACAGTAGCTGTACTTCGGGCACGAGACATGAGACACGTACATAGCCGTTCCACCCCGCTGCTGATAGACTGCTGATAGGTAGGCTGCGATCTGTGGCGATAATCTTCTACTGGACTGCAGGTAGAACTCTGATAGACTGCAATATTTTGGGTTAGTTAGGGTTAGAATGCAAGAAATCTGCATCGCTGTGACAGACAGGCGATAATCTTCTGCTAGACTGCAGTAGACTGCGGTAGAACTCTGATAGACTGTAATAGTTTGGGTTAGTTTGGGCTAGAATGCAAAGAATCTGCATCGCTGTGACGGACAGGCTAATAGGACAACCAACGACCGGCGGATCCATTCGTGTATCAATCTCAGTGCTGCGCCAAGCACACAGCTGTCCGGAAAAAGCACCCGACCGAGAAAAAAAAAAGTCCCTGTGCTTGGCAACACACCGGAGGAAAGCAAAGGCAAGGCGCGAACCCGTTTGCCCGAGGGAATTGGGGCACACCCGTTCCCTTGCTTTTTTTCCGGAGATGGAGACACGGTAAAATAAATCGTTTTTTTTTTGGGGGGGGGGGAGTGGATTAGGAGAGGGAATCGTCCGTGGTTTCCCTTCCCAATCCCCCGTTCAGGTTTAGCCGAGACCTCGGTCATAGACCATCCAACGGAGGATTCTTCTTTTTTTTTTCCATTTTTTTTTTGTATTTTGCCGTGCAAAACACGAAGGTAACCACACACCCGAGCGCATAGGAGTTGCCCTTGAGACAGCGCCTGCGGCGCTTTCTACGCCGAAGGACTCGCCGCCACCAGCTGTGGTCGGACTCTCCTCCACGCTGCGCTATGCACTGCGAGGCTCTGGTCTCTGCGTACACTTGCAGAACATTTCCGGAGTTGGGGCTTGCGCAGTACCGGACGATCAGCACCAACTACGCAACAGTGCTGAGAATGATTTCGCCGCAAATCTTGTTCTTCGCCCTGTAAAGGCGGGGCTTCGTTTCCCTTGTCGGACAGTTTCTTGCGTTAAAGAAATCGCTGACACGCGAGGCCCAGCGAGGGGCGTTAGCAAGCATTATATATAGTTGTGCATTTTTTTTTTTTTTTTTTTTTCCTTGCTCGGACTTGGTCCGAGCACCAGATCCATATATAAGCCACTGGAACCGTCGTTCCGGAAATGGTCCCCCTTCAGTACGAATGCGCCGTTAAAAAAAACGGGAGTGGAAACGACAGTCAACGAACTTCATGCGCTTGCGCACACGTTTCCATCCATTTTGTTTAGCGTTTGAAAAATAGGACCCTGCGAGCGACCTCCAGTTTCTCCGCTGGTGGAACTAGCAATTCAACAACACGGGTGTGTGAGCAAAAAAGCACGCTCTCGTTAAAAAAAAGCTATAATATAGTAAATATGGTCTGCCACACACGTGCCCATTTCCGAAGTGATTCCGAAGGGATTCTACTCTCCAAAACACAAGGGGTGCAGACAGTCGCTTTTCAGTGGGCTAGGATGTGCACCCCGGACCCCCTGCACGTAATACCCCATTTCCGAAGTGATTCCGAAGTGATTCCACCCCTTTTTGTGGCAGACCATAATATAGTAAAAAGAACAAGTTTTTTGGAACAACATACCGCGTCGTGGGTACGTCGGTAAAAGAAATGCGGAGTTTTGTTTAATTCTTTTACTTGTTAGTTGTCGACAACTTTCTTTGTATTGGGGTGTCATTCAGATGGAAATCCAAAGCCGCCCACGTCAAATTTTGTTAAGCATTGAGTTCTTTTAAGTACATGAACCACGTGGATTAACATGCACAGCCGCTGCTTGTTAAGCAGCGGCTGCCAAAACTTGCCGTGACACCTATGATCAAAGTAAGGAGGAAAGGAGAACATGCTTCTAAAAAGAAAGTTGGCAGTGTTGGACCTGCCGTGTAAAGATACGTTACAGGTCCTTCGCGCGCACACTGAAAACAAGTTTCTCTCTCACTCGGTGGAGAGCCCGGGAAAGATAACCTGACCGCCGTGCAAATGCTGGTCTTTTCGTTGGGGAGATAGGTTGAGGGTGGCCAGCATCATTTCGTGGTTGCGGGGGGTGGCGGGCTGCACACGTGTGGTCCAAGCAGGCCAAACGCGGCAACCAGTGTACAATTTCTGGTGTTGCCGTTGAACTTGTCACGTAGCTCCCCAGTCGTGTTGGCTCTGCGAAAATGGAAAAGACCCTTGTGAGTTGTGACTACCACCACTGGACCTACACGGTGTGGGGGTTCACATGTTAAAAGACGGCGGCGTAACCTGTGAAAAGACAGAACGTACAGTCACACAATAGTACAGTACGGTTACAAAACGTGCGAGCACACGTTCTGCCGCATGTTGTCGACATAACACACGGGCTGTTTTTTTTGACGAAGTCATTCGCATGCAAATGAGCGCCGCGCAATGCCAGCCTTTCGCTTGGTGATCCCGCTTTCGTCGTGGTACCACGACGTGAACCTGCTTGAAATCCCCACAACGTTTGTGGGGCATGCGGCCTCCCTTCTGCCCACCCCTTTCCCCCCGTTTAGCCGAATAAGAAAATGATGCCGGGCTCCTTGCCAATTGTGTGAAACATGGTGTCAGTCCGCCCGTAGTCAGGTCAATCGCTGAGCAATAGGAACGCCCAAGCCTGCGACGAAACACCGGTGATATGACTCCAGGACGCAGCCAAGTAACGACGGAGGCAGACGCACGCAAGGCATCTTCACCCACCGAAGCACGAGGCGACCCTCGTTTCCCCAGTTGGCCAACCGGCAGGGCGGACTGACCCCCAAAAATAGAACAGACAGCTCCACCCCCCGCGATGTAAAATTGGAAACGAGAGTTCCGCTTTTCGGGAGGGGGGAGGAACGGTGGCCGATACGGCACTGGTGCTTGAGCTTTTCTTGCACCCCCTATTTTTTTTTTCTTTTTTTTTTTTTTAATGGCGGCAGTTTTTTGCCAATCGGTCGCCTTGTGGCTATGACTTTGTGGAGTTTTCTTCTTTTTTTTTTTTTTTTTTCCGCGTTTTGTGCAGGGCATTAGCTTGGTCTCCGGCCCATTTCCAAATTTGGACCGCCAACGGCTTTTTTACGTCTTCACTTAGGAATGGGCTCAACACAGCGACGCCGGGTCTTCATGACAATGCTGCACACTGGCCACCTCCCCATGCCGGGGTCTGAGTGGTGGTGTGGTGCCATTTTTTTTTTTCTTCTTTTTCCCGCGCCGGCTTTTCCAAATTTGGACTGACAGTCCAAATGTGATATAGAAGATAATCCCCTGGTCTTGTGGCACCCGCGGTCGCCACCCATAAGCCACTGCTTTTTAAATCGAGCATCGCGTCGTCGTCAGCCAGCAAATAATTGAAGAAGAAATGTGAAAACGGGTTTTTGCCTACAGGCTTTTCGTGTTATTTAAAACCGCGGATTTCCAAAAATACTCGAGGGCCTGCCTTGTGCTCATTTCGAAGGAGGCTAGAGGGGGAGAAACAATACAACTACAAAATGGGTCTTTTTTGTTGAACGCTTACGCCCGCCACTAAACCCAGATTCACCTGTGTTTCGTGTGGGCTACAGCACATTTACCTCCTTTGATCTTTTGCAGCTGGCAGCCTCCTCAAGTATTTCCTACAAAGCAGGTGCTTATACAAAAAAAAAAAAAAAACATACGAGGTAAATCTGGTCTGTCTCTGACGAAAAAGTAGAAGGGAGGGGGGGGGGGGGGGGGGGGGGGGGGGGGGGGGGGGGTGCCTTGGCAGCCAGAACGATTTCTTCCTCTTGTCCCCCCAGATTCCCGGCACCACCGCGCGCAGCAGAGAAATTCTCGACGTAGCTGCTTTGACTCCGAATCCCGCGTGGTTGCAGCATTTGAAATTTCTTCGGTTCTTTGTCTGGCAGGCTTCGCCGAGCATTTCCTTCCCAGCTGGCGCGTATTTAAAAAGAAAAAGACTGGCCGCGCTTGCGGGGTGCATCTACAGGGTTTGGGTGTGTTTGTTGACACGGCTGCTGTTGCGCTGCTGTGGTGGGGGGTGGGGCTCGGTCTGGCGGCGCACTGGTTGACCGGCGCCCATTGAAGAGGAGCTTCGGGGCAGAGTGCGATTTGTCAACAGGCGACGGAACGCATGAGCGTGCGCCAGGCTTTCGTTCTATTTTTTTGTGTGGGAGCTCCGACCCCGCCGAAGGGGAGCATATTGCTTGCTCGACAAGAAAAGACAGAATAAAGCATGATGGAGGGGGGGGAGAAAGGGGGCTGGGGTCGCAGCGCAACTGAGTTGTTGTAAAAACAAATGATCAGAAGCCAAATTGTTGCACTACACTTTTTGCTGTTGTTTTCCACTGTGAAAACGACTGTCTTTTCCGCACCTGTATTGTGTGACTACGTCCGGTGCTTAGGGCACTCGGCACGTCACGCAGGTCTTTTGTTTATATCCGACGTTGGCCTCCCGCTTGATTCTGGACGAACACAGCGAGATACTCCCGAAGAAGGTCGCTAAGACTCGATTCTTCTAGGTGTATGTGTGTGTGTGTGTGAGTGTGTGTTGTGTGTGCGTGTGAGTGAGTGTGTGTGTGTGTGTGTATGACTCGTTACATCCGCACCGTTGTGTCATTGATTGCCATGTGTTCGTTTTAAGTGCGCGTATTTCTTCCACTGTTATTAGGGGGATGGCGGTGGGGATCTTCCTTTTCCGGAGTGGTACACTAGTTTGCAGCAGGACGTCCCACACCTTTCCGGGCTGTTGGTGCATTTTGGGGGTGACATGAGCAGCCCGATGAGGACCGCGACCATTCCACTACAGCAGGCATGGTGTGGTACAGTTGGCCTGTCCATGACCCCCCCCCCCCACGCCATGCAACACTAGCCCGTTGCATCGCTGCATGTCCCTTCTTAGGTGTACGCCTGTTGCTGTCAGGCCAGCGCACGACTGGCGCGTTTCGGTTGTCTTGAACAACCCGAAAGCCAAGCCAGGTTCGCAAAACTACTGATTTTGTGGGCAAGGGAAGGGCGTACTTCTGTCTCTTTCATTTAAGTTTTTTGCGAAGTTCCGAAGTATTCGTTGTTGCTGCGCCGTGGCCACCTGCCCTCGATGTGTGCAACTCCCTGCCGAGTGTTGGAGTGAGGGAGAGCTAGGCTGCTGAACAGACGCGAAGCTTCTATCTACGTGGTAGTCCTGAACATGCGACGAGTGCCGCGCCATGGGCTTCTGTTGTCCGGGCCCCCTCTCCAAGGAAGCTCAAGCAGGCTATCCAGTGCTACCTACCCATCGATATGTCGTCTCTCTTCTCGACAAAAGGCGGGAGGGGGATACTCCAGTATTAGAACAGTGTGTCGGGCATAAAAATAACCGGCTCACGCACTTCTTCAGGACCACCTTAAAAATTTGATTCGTTTTAAGAGAGACGGGCTCGTTGGCTTGCAATGATGTTTTTCGTTTTTTTTTTTTTCAAACCCCTTTCGTGGTTGTGTTTTTTTCAGTGTTCGCTGGCTTCGGGGGGTGTGTGTGCTCGACGCAACGTGCTCACTTACTTGCTGAAAGACAGTTCTCGCAATACAGTGCGGGAGTTCGATCAGGGCCAAGAAGCAGCACATCGCGTGGGACTGGCTAGAGTGGCAACAATAGAAAGAAATGGTAGTTTTGTTGAAAACAAGGTATAGCCAGCCCGTCGGCTCCGCAAGACTCGTTGCTCTTGTTGTCTGATCGGTGTTCGATGGGCAAGCGGACAATCGACATCTACCAACCGACTTCGTTCAGCAGCAAGGCGGGTCGACACCTCAGCCGCGTTTTGCTCGGGGAATCTTCTTCTTTCGTTCGACCTTTCGTATTCCGTCCTGGTGCGTTCTTCTTTTTCCTCCGCAGCTAACAACGGAGGAGAGCGACAGTAAACGCCGGGGGAGTGGGTGTGGCTTCTTAGCCGTATCGCGCGAGGTGAGGCTCCGTAGCTGGTACAAGTGCTGTGCCTTGCAGCGTTTTCTGACTGCCCGCCTGACTTGGGCTTTTTCTTTTGGAACGACATACCCATGCTGTGGACACGTCGTTCGTTGCAGTGCCTGATCGTTTTTTACGCCAGGTTGGATTCAGGACGCAAGTGAAAACGCCACGGTTTGGGGCGACGAGCTTCTCATTTGCTCCAACATTTCATGTTTGGGGGAAAAAAAAAATGTATGCCGTGCTTCCTGTGTGCGTGTGTGGACGCAGTTCAAAAGAAATAGAGCCGGGAATTGCATTTACCCCCTTCCCCCACCTTTTCTTGTCGTCCGGCCCACACGCGATGATGGCACCCGTTTCCCCCGTCCGTAAACTCGTAGAAACTAGAAAAACTCTACTCTCCTCTTAATTTTACCCGCCTCCCCCCCCGACGGTAGCGAGTGTTAAGGTTAGCTTTTTTTTCCTTTTCTTCTTCTTCTTCTTTTTTTTTTTTTTTTGCATTTGTGTACAGTGCTCCCGCTAACCTCACTTTTAGTGAGAAGACCCAAAAAACTGGGTGAGGCTTTTTTTTCCCCCCGCTAGGCTCTCACGTTTGGTGCAGGCTATCAGCTTCTGTTGCAGGGGGGCACCCGAGTCTTCCAAATGGGGGGGGTCCGGGGGCCCCGGCGAACGGTACCAACGAGAAAAAGGTGAGGAATTCCTCATGAGGAATTCCTCACCCTCTTTTTTTCAGCCTCTTTCTTTTTTTTTTTTTTGAGGAATTCCTCGCACTTTTTCGTTAGCGGGAGCACTGTTTGTGTACTTGTGTGCCGCAAGCCGCTACACCCAACCCAATGGCGATCAAAATGCACGCTAACCGAGCGTAGGCGTACTGTTCCCCCAAAACATGGTATGGCGATGATGTCCCGGAGAGCATTTCCCGGATGGAGGGAGCTTTTCCTGGATTAGAATATATATATATATATATAACATAGATGGCCGGTTGATATAAACGGTGATAACGTAATATAACGTTATATAACGATATATAACGGTCGAAAACGCAAAATAACGGAAAAAATAACGCAAATAACGGTTTTTGCAGATTTTGGCCATTTTTGCCGATTTTTCCAGATTTCGACCATTTTTACCCTTGTGTCCAGATTTCTGGCCGGTTTTTGGTCAAGCTTGGCCGATTTTCTCAGATTTTGGCCTATTTTGGTAGAGGGCCGAGTGGACACAAAAAAAGAAGTTCGAAAGCTCAAAAAGCCATTTTTTTTTTACGCGGGTGGTGTACCTGCTTCTTGCACAAATTTGTGTCTTTCCGGGGTTTTTTATTCCTTTTTCTTTTGAAGGGGGGATCGTTTGAGGTGTGCTAAAAAGAAGTTCGTTTATTTCACAGAAGAGCAGTGAAAAAGGCGGAAAGGGCAGGAAGAATGCCGAGCAGAGGAGAAACTAATTAAAGGGGGAGGTGATGACTTCTTCAAAAGAACTCGCGCGGTGGTGCGTGATTTTTCCTACCAAGTTGTATCCACGCTACTATTTTTTTCGAACACTTGAAAGCCTCTTCAGAATCTGCGGTACGCAACAACAACAACAACAGCAACAAATAAAAGGAATACTCGAGGCTGCCTTGGGCTTACTTCGAAGGAGGCTAGAGCGGAGAAACAATACAACTACAAAGTGGGTCTTTTTTGTTGAACGCTTACGCCCGCCACTGAACCCAGATTCACCTGTGTTTCGTGTGGGCTACAGCACATTTACCTCCTTTGATCTTTTGCAGCTGGCAGCCTCCTCAAGTATTTCCTACAAAGCAGGTGCGTATACAAAACAAAATAAAAAGAACATGGCGTAAGACTAAAAGGGAAGATACGACACAATGATGTCAATGAATGAGAAGCCGACAAAATACTTGGAGGGGGTGGGGGTGGTGGTTTGCGGAGATCCGTCGAACGACGACAAAAAGGATGTACGCGCGGCTAGTGCGGCCGCCAACGCCGCGAGGCAAACTGGTTGTGCAGCCCGGCCGCGTCACCCCTCTCCCGGGTTGCGGCCTCGGGAGGCGAGAAAGGCGGGGTTTCACGGTTCGTGATCGGCGAGTTCGCGCTCCCGTGCCTCTTCCTCGGCGGCTTCGGAGGCTGCTTTGGACCGGGCTTCTTCCATTTCTTCGTCTCCGAGGACCTTGGGGGGCAGAGCGTCGGGACCCAGGTAGCACAAGAGGATGGGCAGGGGGATGAACGCGTGCCAGAGGGAGATCAGGATCAACATCGAGTAGAACTGGAAGAAGTACTTTCGGAAGAAGGGGATGTCGGCGAACGCGAGGACCAGGACGCCCATGAACGAGGTGAAGGCGCCGTCGAACACGGGAACGGACATCTCGGACAGGGCGAAGCCCACTCGGTCTCGGTTCTGCTCAAGGCGCGAGACGTCTGACAAGGCAGGCCGGATGACGAGGAAAGCCCTGCAAATGTGCACGCACAGCTCGACGTTGATGCCGATTCCGAACAAAATCGACATCATCGAGATCCCGTTGAGCTGCAGGTCCAGCATCTCGAGGGACGCGCAGATCACGATCATCGACATCCCCATGACCACCGTCATGATCGCCGCCAGCACCACCGACGCCATCAGCAGCGTCATCAACACGAACGCGCAGCAAAGGCAGATGATGATCAGGTTCCGCGTGTTTTCCTTCGAAAACCGGTACTGCTCGGCCAGCATGTACGACTGCCCCGTCGCAAACACGTCGATTCCGTAGTTGTCCAGCAGGTCGCGGTTTTCCTGCATCATGTCGAGCGTGATCTCCACGTCACTCTGCTCCACCGGATTGTTCAGCACAGACACCTTGAAGCCCACCATCTCCCAGTCGCTCGTCCATGATATCTGGTCAGCATACACGCTCATCGTGCCGTAGCCGAACTGAGCACCAGTCGGGTCCAAGAAGATCTTGTTCGCGATCCCGAAAACCGTCTGAGACGCGTACTCGCACGTCGCAGGAACGGCTGTCGGCGCGCCCGCGAACGAGAACGTGATCTCCTTCCGGACGTTGGCATCGGAGAGGGTGAGGAATACCGTGTTCTTCAAGGCCGCGTGCCACAGCTCCCGCGTCTGCGAAGGGGTGGTCAGGTTGTACGCTGGAGCGAGGTTCGGGGTGTACGTCAACGACACGTCCGAGCCGGCTATGACCAACGTGGCGTTCATCGCGGCGGCGAACTGTGGCGACTGGCAAGCTCCGCACCTCAAGAAATCCTGGTCCTGTATGTAGCCAGCACCGCTCACAGTGATGGTCAACGAGGTCGCGAATGCAGGGCAGGTGTCGTCGCAGCCGGTGGTCGGGCACGACGGGACTCTCTCGCCGAACGGGAAGTTCGCGTTTCCCTTTACGTACACGACCTCGTCAGCTCCAGGTACGAGAGGCACCAGAGCGGATTCAACTTCTTTGATGGTTGGGGTCTCCCACACAAACGACGTGTCCGAGACGCCTCCTACACACCGCGGGTAGTATTTCGGGTCCGACGGGTTGATCATCTGATCTTCGGGAGTCTGCCCGTCGTCCAGGAATGTCTTCTTCCCGGTGAACAGCAGCAGGAGATCGTAGAACATGTCCTCGCGGATAGTGCAGTTCATCGGAATTTCCGAAATTCCGAGGACTTGGTCGTACAAGACGAACCTGCCAGCCGTGGCAACAGGTTGCGTGGCTGGGTAGCACGAGCAAGGATCGTTCTCCGGGGCTTGGGCGCCAGGGTACTGGAGAGCGTAGCGGCGGAACGGGAACACCCAAGCGGGGCCTCCTACCAAGTACGTGGACTCGGCGGTGTTGATCTTCCCTTTGATCTGGTCCTTCCACGGGTTGTTGGGGTTGTTAAGGTCGTGCCCGATGAGCTGGTACAGCTTGATCTGGTTCTCCCGGAGGTGCCACTGCGCACCACGGCCGAAGACGTTGTTGGCCTCTGTTCGGAAGTACTCGGTTCTCTCGTCGAGATACTTCTTCTCGATCCCGGAGTCCCCGATGAAGTCGGAAAACGGCAATCCGAGCTCCAAGTCGCTCGCAACCCACAGCGACACACCCACGATAGTCAGAGTGATGAGCATCAACACAACCTGCACCGGGATGTTAGACGTAATCGGTCGCATCACAAACTCGATGATAGACTGAGTGTAGGAAACCTTCGGAGCCTTGTATGGAACGGAGCTCTCGATGCAGATGCACACGTCGCAAGCACCCCTTTTGATCCTACGCGCGTCGTAAACCAGCATGCCGCCGAACCCGAAAATGATGATGGTGTAGTTCAAGATCACCGAAATCCCAGCCTGGATGGCGAAGTCTCGCACTGCCGAAACCGGGATGGAGGCTCCAACGAAGAAGACGATGGTGTTGATGATGGAGGTGGCGGTAATCGAGGGCCCGGCGTGGCCGTAGCATTTGGTCATCCTCGCGACGACAGACTCGGTAGGGTCCTCCGGGAAGTAGTGCAACATCACAAACATATCGTCAATGCCCAAACCCATCGACACGTACGGTAAAACCTGCAGTGACATTCCGTTGAACGACATTCCGATCAACGAAGCGAACCCGAGAGTGGCCCACACGGCCAGCCCGATTCCAAGGACTCCAAACAAACCGAGGAACAAACGCCTCGACACATGGTTCACCCTGAACAGCAAAATCCAGACGACGATCAGCAGAAGGCACAACCCAATGATAACGTAGCTCTGGTTGTCAAGGGCAGCGGCCTCTGACCGGTCATCGATTTGCCACGGGGTCAGCCAAGCCAAGTCGCTGTGGTTCAACGTCGCCGCAAACTCGTACAGGCGGTCGTTCACCTTCTCTTCGAACATCTCAAGAATATCCTGAGCCTGGTCTTCGCTGATAGTTTCCGGGTACCCAAGCATGCGGAACAGCTTTCCAGAAGATGCGTGCTTCATGATGTAGTTGTTGTACTGTGTGCGTGTGTGTGTGTATGTGTGTGTGTGTGTGTGTGTGTGTGTGTGTGTGTGTGTGTGTGTGTGTGTGTGTGTGTGTGTCTGTGTGTGTGTGTGTGTGTGTGTGTGTGTGTGTGTTGTGTGTGTGTGTGTGTGTGTGTGTGTGTGTGTGTGTGTTACGGACCCGTTTTAACGTGGTGCCTCCCTTCACGAAAGTACGACCACGCTCAGATTAAGCTAGGTGACGGCCGATGCACCCCCGGGCTGGGAGTGGGGCCTCCATTCGCTCTCCTGTTTGCGTGATGCTTTGTGCAGCAGCTGGCTAATGCTTCGTTTTCAGCCACACAATCGCCGCAACGTCCTAGTCTGTGAGCTGTGCAGAAGTGCATCCGGGGCCTTAGACCATCCGATCCGTGATGATGCTGCTTGAGGCGACAGCAGGTCTCCGCCGGTAGACGCTTTTTTACGCACTCACTGCATCGCGGCTTTTTGTGGAGCGAGCAAACCACTCCAGGGCGGGAAGTGTTAGCAGCGCCTTCTGGGGCCTCGCACGGGGGGGCACCTTTGCGCGGGTCAGTGCTTGAGCCCCTTTCGGCCTCTTCCGTTCTGCCTTTCCAGTCGGGTTTTCCCTGTGTCCATCCTGCCGGGTAAGCCTCCTCTGGCAAGAAGGTTGCGGCCAATTCAGGTGTGGCGGGTAAGGGCTGCTCTCATGTTCGTCCGCGATTCCCGCCTGCGCGTGTTCGCGTATCCTCACGATGATGCCTTCTGTCGCCTCTGACAGCTGCGCTCGTCGGG